>DWON01011115.1:0-10372 GCA_018251015.1 Phocides pigmalion okeechobee
GTTTCGGTTGGGGAGGTGTGATTCCCGGATACACATTATTGGAGGCGACCATCTTAGTCCTCAAGAGTAGGAACGCATGTTCTATTTGTGATTGGACGTGGTTGTCCATGGACTGCAGTGACCACTTAACATCAGGTGGCCTGCATGCCCGTTTCTTGCTCTTTCGCAATAAAAAAAAAGTAAAATGTATGCTGATATTAATTTGAAGTCATAAATTCTGGTACCAAGCAGACTTAACTTTCAACTGAAATAAAACAGAATGAACCCGTAAACAACCGTAATACCCAGCAAATTAACCCTCAGATGCTACGTTATTACATAATATCATCCACAAACTTACTCTTTCATAATAAAAAAAAAGTAGATGTCCATAGCCTGCAACGACTACTTAATATTAGATAACCTTTATTTTTGTTATCTAATGTTAACATTAAAAGGGCTCATTAATTTAATAAAATAATTAAAATTAGATACAAATGTCTAAAGCCGTTGTTGCATTAAAGCCGTGGATGCTTGCAACGGCTACTTAACATCAGATGATCTGTATATTCTTTACCTACTGTTAACATAAGTACTGGTTGGTAATTTAATAAATTAAATAAAAAATAAAAAAAAAAAAACATCTTATGTTGGTGATGCATTTTTGCCCTCATCCCAAACTATACCCAAAGACGACCATTTCTACATTCCATCAGGTAGCTTGTCTGTCTGCCTTTTCGATTGGTCAACTTATAAAATACTAGCGACCCGGCTCAGCTTTCCTCGGGTAATAGAGTTCATATTTACTCACATTATTTTTCTTCCATACATGCATCCAGTCGTTACCTAGCAAAAACTAACAATTAGAAACGTCTCTTTCAAACGTCGACTAAATTTCTACATTGAATTTAGCTACTTAATATCTCGCCCAATTTACAAAAAAATCTTAACTTATTATGTATCAAAACCTTCCGCAAAAATCACACTACCTGTTGTTGAAAACGGAGAAAATCCGTCTAGTACTTTTTGAGTTTATCGTGAATAGACAGACATACGCGACGGGGGACTCTGTTTTATAATATTTAGAGATACAAAAGCTAACTTGCGCTTTAATGGTGCTGAAAGAATATCAAAATATGATGTTATAATCATTCGCCTGTTAATTCAAAAGCTGCGCTTGCATCTCCCGTTAAATTATTCTCTGAAAACGATATTCTCATTCATGATACTTGCCTTGGTCCATTGAAGGAGAGGACCTTGTTGCTTTGTCATATTGACGTCATGTGGAGCATGCGCGTAGTAGACGCATGCGTATCACGAGACGCTACTTGTATTATGAGTAGCATTCGATAGACGCTGTCAAGGCTTAATAATAAGCTTTTTACTTTCACATCCTTAACTAGTGATAGAAATCGTTATTTTGACGTTAAAATAGCGGCTTTGTTTACGTTTTCAACGCTTAGTTAAATTCTAGTGTTCGTTAATACTATTGTTTTGCTAAGTAGTATCGTCCAATCCTAAGTCCCAGCCCACTGAGTGCAGGGGACTATTTTGTGACTTGTGGCAGTATCTTAAAAGGTATGTTCTGTTTACTTGTTTGAATGTAGTACAGGTAATAGCAATGGCCGATGTGGACGTTACTCCAGACAATGCGTAGGTGGGTTCGTACCGTAGACGGGTCGTTGGTAAATAAGTCCATTGGTTCAAGACCAAAGTTCAACTTATATCAGATTTAGCGACTAAATATCTGTGTCGATATAATGTGGTCTTTTTTCGCTGTCTTTATCTATTTTATTTATTTTTCCGTATCTACTGTTGTCCTTATAATTAACTTTTAAATAGTATGAACTTTGTTCAGAATTTCTGAAAGAAAATTCTGCTTTTTAAAGACTTAAATATTTAAATATGTTTCTATAATCTCATACTGGACTATAATCTAACAGAAAATAAACACTTACATATCCCAAAAACCATCAAGATACTTTTTTTGGGATCACTCTTTTATGTTGGGAGTAAAGGAGCAATTTTTATGTTGGAAAATTAACAAACGAGCGTGTGGGCCACCTGTTGTTATATGGTCTCTCCAACCCCTAGACATTAACGTCCAATCTTAAACAGGACTAACTTTCTATCTGACGTGATATGTAGATGCAGTGCTACTTCTGAGGACTTAGAAGGTCGCCTTTTTAAATGGAGTCCAACTCCAACTGAAACTCAGCATATGTAACATTTATTTATAGAAAACTTTTGGAAAATCCGTATCGAAAATTATCAATTTTACAAATGATAAAATAAATGAGCAAATCATTTGTTTTGTTAATTCCTATTTCTCTGCAAAGAATTAAACCCTATAATAATATCGTGAAATTAATTTTGTTAAAGGAAAACAAAGTAACCGTAATGTAGAAATTATTGCTATAAATTATTATGTTATTCATTACACTGATTGTGACTGTTCATGATTGTGAACCCATAACTGTCCCACTCCTGGGCATGGGTTTCCTCTCATGAGCGCATGGGAAAGATTAATCCAGATTGTACTAAGTTAGCAAAATGCATTGGCTAACTTCACCGTTAAGCAAGTGATAAATATAATTATATATAAAATAATTTATGATACACACAAACTATTGTTTAAAATAAATTATTTTGATCCGATTTAAAATTCTAATTTTATTATAAACTTTATTTGTTAAATTCAAATTCAATAATTCAAACTCTTTAAACGAAGCATTCGTTTATTTATAACAAAAACGACTGTTATTGTTATAAATATAGTAGTCAGGACTAATTTTTTTTTATTATGAAAAAGTAAGAAACGGGCATGCAGGCCACCTGATATGAAGTGGTCACTGCAGCCTATGGACAACCACGTCCAATGGTCGCCTCCAATAATGTGTATCCGGCAACCATACCTCCCCAACCGAAATACAATATATGAAGAACATGTTGCTTTACGGTGGGTTATGAGGGTGGTGGTCTCTAACGAGCGAGCTGGCGAGCTCTAACGGCTCTACCACCTTTTAATTCTTTTAACTGTATTTAAACTTAGTTTATCCGGGTGTACGAGCTATACAACTGATTCAAAATAATGATAATTAATAACTGTTACTCGTTAGTAACCGTAACATAGAAAAATGTATAAATTCCGAGATTATATTAGTTTTTTTTTCTCACACAAAAATCTTGTATCGTATTGTTAAGTCAACGCATATTCGCCATTAACGAGGATATTGACGCAAAATCAATACCCGCCGAGTTACTTACGGGTCATTGCTCATGTCCTACATAGAGGCCTTATTAATGAGTTCACGTATAATGATCGCCCGGAAGCAGTGAGACAATATTATAAATAATCTTGCTTTGATTCTCTCATACTGAAAATGTATCTCTAAATATTATAATACAAAGTCAAGATTTTCTCAGTTTTCAACAACAGGTAGAGTGATTGTTGAGTAAGGTTTTGGTACATAATAATTTTAGTTGTTTTTTTGTAAATTGGACGAGTAATTGAGTAGTTAAATTCAATATGGAAATTCAGTCGTCATTCGAAATAGATGTTTCTAATTGTTAGTTTTTGCAACTAGTTAATGAATGGTTGCATGCACATATGTAAGAAAAAATATATAAGCAAATATAAACTCTATTACCCTAGCGAAGCTGAGCCGGGTCGCTAGTAAGATATAAGAACAAGAAATTTCCATCCGTCAGCTTTTATCTGTCCACTTCTGGACATAGGCCTCTCCCAGATTGTCGCTACTTAACAAGAAATTTATTGAATGTGAAGTGGTAACTTACCATTCCAAGTTATTCGTGCCGTAGCCGTAATAATACAAGTGGTAGAACAACAATACGGCCGCCGCCCTCATAATCCGCCGTAATGCAGTTCTTCTGTTTCTAACGGAGAGGTGCGAGTGCCGACTACATTTTTAAGCGTGGTTACGTTGTCAAAACTTAGGAGTAGCAACGCGTCTATACACCACGTTAGGCATGACTTTCGTCTGTAAGTCGGGAGTACATGTCTATGGGCTACAGATACCATTAAACATCAGATGGTTTGCACGGTCGTTTGCGACTTTCTGTCATAAAAAACAAGATAAACAATTATTTAGTTGAAAATTGTCCATATGCTTTTTAGAGTCCATCAAACACAAGATTAAAAAAAAGAAAAGATAATTCTTTAACTACACATTTAATTAGTTTTTACATACTTAAGTTACTAAGATGCAAGTTATTTATAGTATTTTATTTAACTTGTAAAGGCGAGCGTGATAAGTTTTTACTAAATATAGTTTAAACGGGTCATACATCAATTAGTAATCGTTCAAAGGATCTTCTTAGTCCTCAGGAGTAGTATCATTTTAGTTAGGATTTTAGCTATGTTTGAGGTTGGGCATCGATATCCATGGGCTGCAGATGTCATTTAATATTAGGTGATCTGCATCACGTTTGCTACGTTTCCAACATCAAAAAGTGACACAAAAACATATCTCAGATGTATTTTTGTGTTAATTGTCTCACAGACTATACAGTTGATTTTTTAACATCAGGTGATATGCACGCTATTTTGCTACTTTTGCCAATTAAATCTGTTAAAATATGATTCAAAGCCGGTTCATGCGTTGCATTTACAAAATGCTAATTAATTAATAGTCAAGAGACTCAGCTCACTGTAGTCAAAGAATCTGACGATCCGGATATTAGGATGAAGCGAAATCCGCTCTTCGATAGCAGGAAATTTACCTGTTTTAACAGTAAGGGGGAGCTCAAACATATAAAATGACTCTAATAATATTTAATTCGATATTGGAAAATTTATTAACGCTTTTAATGGGTATCATAATTATTACGTAGAATAAATCAAAGTAGTTTTCCGCTGTCTGTGCGCTTAGATCTTTAAATTATGCAACAGATGCAGTTTTCATCAATGGACAAAGTTATTCAAGAGTAAGGTTTATTTGTATAATACATGTATATTATAATGGAGAATTTTAATGATTTTAACTATTTGTATTTTGCGAAGTTGGTTCACTAGTTTACTAATAAAACAAAAAAAGCATAAAGTCTCATGAAGGGGGTTTTATAGATATGTAGAACACAAAACTGTATGAAATTACTTGAACCGTCACCATAGAGAAGTTGATCTTTATTATGCCAAGTTTCATACGTAAGGTGGATCTGTTAAAATGGCAATGCCAGGCAAGCCTGACCTAGCGCAACGATTGGGGTAATTAATTATTCGTTGAATATGACAGGTGGAAGAAAAACAGTTTGACCGGGGAGATATCAACGCAGCCGACATAAAATGTCATAAACATTTCTCGCTGTTGTCAGTTACACTTACAAGCGAGACGATTGTCTTTTCCTTAAAAGGAGCGACGCATCTACGCACAGCTTTAAGCAGGACCTAAGTCCTCTTTGAGGTTTACTACTTTTCCAATAAAAAAGACAGCACGTAGTTCAAATAATTTGAAAAATTTCATCCAACTTTCAAAAAAAGAAGATTCTTAATTCGGTGGGTGTTTTATATAAACAATATCACTCGAAAACCATTTTCCAAAATGGTAAACAACTGATTATTCAGCGATTTGGAAAAATATTATTTTTATTGGAATTTGTACATACCGTCTGGGTCCAATTAAATTTAAAAAGAAGTTACCACCCTTAACTTTGAATCATTGGTAATGAAATTTTGTACCGGAGTTGAGTAAGGTATAAATTATATTAAAAAAAATACATTTTGAACGAAATTAGCATCCCTTAAAGATGAAAACAGGAAATAAATTCCTTTTTAATAAGTCATTATTAGGTAAAATTATGTATATTGTGGTGTCTGTCATTATATAATTTATTTGTCCCACCACCATATATGTATAACGTACACCAACACTTCAAATAAATTCGAATAAGGACCCCGTTTTACACCGTCACGAAATGTGAATCACGACAAACAGATGGCGCTAATGTACTACTTTTAAAACGCTATCAGCTCAACAGATGGCGTTGCGTGTTTCTTGGTATCTATGCCTGGTTTTTTCTAAATATATGGTTTCTTCAATGAAATGTTTCATGGCAAAACGATTTATTAGTCTAATTCCAAGCACAATTCGAACTGTCATCTATTTTACCTTAAAACAGACACATTTAATAGCGAATAAGTTTTAATTCGGTCGAGTTGCTGCATTTTAATGAGCTTTTTGCAACTTCATAATCATGCAAAATATTATTTAATTTCAATGAAAGTTTCTATAAATAAAGACAATATTTAAAGAAGAATGATCATTTGGGTCGTCATTTTATAATTATTTATATTTTTAGTAGAAACAGCATTTTCCGATAAAGTTAAAAAACAAAAATGTATCATATTTTTTAATTACAAATATAATCGGATTTTCATGTGTAAGGTTTACTTCAACTTCAGTGAGTTAATATTCAATTTGTCAAATTACAAAAACGTTGAAAAGAAAATAAATGAAGTTGACAATTTGACATTTAAAATTAAACTCCGTGTGCAAATTCCGCTGTGATATTAGTCAAATGATAAAAACGTTGAAAAGGAAATAAATGAAGTTGACGATTTGACTTTTAAAATTAAACACAGCTTGTAAATTCCACTGTGATATTAGTCAAATGATAAAAACGTTGAAAAGGAAATAAATGAAGTTGACAATTTGACATTTAAAATTAAACTCCACCTGTAAATTCCGCTGTGATAATAGTTTAAAACAAAAAAATAATAAAGATAGTAATAATTATTTTTTTCACTAATAAATTACACTAAATTTGTATCTTTGACATGAGGTAACAACGTATAAAAATTGGTCAGTTATTTTATTTAAATCCCTTTTTCTATGTAACCAAGATATATAAGTTCCGCACTTAATGTAATCTTGAAATATTGAGTAGTTGAGAAATACTTTTACTTCAATTAACGTACCAAATTAAATATTTTCTCTTTCCTGTATTGGTTTACGTACATGTTCTTAAATATTTCACCTTTATTTTTTTAGGACTTCATGTGAAAACCGGAACTGTCCTTCCATGAACACTTTAAAGCAGATTAGATTTCGGATTAACAACAAATATTTGTAACCGTTAGCCTATACAAAGAGTAAAATCACATACAGCAGAGATTACGTGTTCGTTCCGCTTGGCTTTAAAACTTTGGTTTGGCTTTGGTCCGTGGTATCGTGGACAAAAACTTTTTCATCTAATTAGTCGCACGTGGGAGTGGGAGTCTAAAATGGGAGAACTAATGTTACCGGGAAGGTACCACTGCCGCCCTCATAATCCGCCGTAAAGCATTACTGTCTTTCAATTGGAGAGGTGCAGTTGCCGGCTATACTTTAAACCGAGTCAACCATCTTAGTCCTCAGGAGTAGCAACGTATCGTTATACGTTCGAGCTCAGACAGGATTTCAGTCGTGTTTGTGGTTGTACGTGGATGTTTATGGGCTGCGACTACTTGACATCAGGTGGATTGCATGCTCGTTTGTTACACTTTTCATATCAAAAAAAACGTTAGATCAACGCCGCCGGTGATAAGAAGACCGGTCCTTATCTCGCGCAGAGATTTGCGATCGCTATTCAGCGCGGGAATGTGTCCAGCTTTCTTAGCTCCATAAACACATGGACACGAACTCTCTTTAGACAGTTTATTAGTTATTTATTATAATTAGTATTAAGGTTTTCATAGTTGTAATTAAATGTATATAAAAAAATAGATATAAGTATTTATCGTAAGCAAATTGTCGCTCAAACATTTGTATTGAGGAATGTGGAATAAGTCATAGGAGTCAAGCTACAATTATTTTTTGTTTACAACGAACAACAAACGAGTCTCCATATCAATAACCAGGCCTTTTTCACTTCTTTTTTGGGGGCACATTAATTCTCGAAAGTTGTAAATCCATCATTTTTTGTACTTGGATAATTTCCACCTATTAAAACATCCATTTTTTTCCAAAAAGTTTTTTCAAAAGTTACCAAAATCGTTTATTTTTTCAAATTCTTTCAATCGTAAATATAATCATCGTAACATTAATCGTAAACATAAATCTACATACGTAGCAGTGTATAGATTTATGTGTGCCATAGATGTGTGATCTAGAGTGCCAAAAGTTTTTTAAACAATTAGTCTCATGTTTGACTGACGCCGTCGGTGACAAGAGGGCTTCATACCTCGCGCAGAGAATACCAATCGCTATTCACTGCGGGAATATTGTTTTATCAGAGTATTCTTAAAACTAATTATAATAAAAATCTAACCTAAACAATCTAAAGGAAGTCTGTGCCCTTAGGGCATGATTCGATTTATGCTAGCGGCATTCCCGCGTTGAATACCAATAGCAAATATTGCGCGAGATATGAACCAGCCCTCTTGTCACCGGCGGCGCCGATAACACGTGGGATGAATTGTTTCAAATATTCTTGGCACTCGTACCTTGTGGAGAAATTGTTAGTTTTCACATTTAACCAAACATTACATTATTAGGAGCTAAGTTAGCTCAAGTTTGCTCGAGCTATACTCGCTACTTCGTTAAACTTGGGCAGGACATTTCACGCAGTGACGCGCCCTGTTCATTTCCACTTTTCTCTCAGTTGGGGTTTGAGTCTGGTCGCGAACGGTCGCATTCAAAAAAGTATTTAAATTTGTCGCGAAAACTTCAAGTGAAAATGGATATCACTATTACAAGGCACTTTAGCTTGGATGAAGTGAGTATCCATATTTGTAATTTATTATTGATTTATTGCATTTTATATTTATTGTCATTATAAACAAGTTAAATAAAAAACAAGGAAGTATAAAGAAAATATTCTTTTTTGTTGTTTTTTTTTCCTTCAATTATATTTTTATTTAATAATATTATAACACAGAAAATAAAAATTATAACAATAACAAATAAATGCATATATTTCTAAAAAAAGTTAAGTGCGCTGGTGAGTTTTATATACATTGTAAGTTAAGGACAAATAAATTTAACATTTACAAACATCGAGTTAATAATAATAAATTTAATCGTCTAAATATTTTTTTCGTAATCAAAACGTAATATTTAAGATCTTTACATTCGTAAATCTAATTTGTAATATTTTAATTGTATTGTATCCCTTTTAAGATAACTATTTATAAAAAAAGCAATGTGGGTATGACGGTTAATGTTCATGTGGATTACCTATAAAAGAGGTATCTCTGAGCACTAAATAATTTATTGCCTACTCTTAGAAAGTTTTAGTGTATATCGTGTTGGTGACAAATGAAATAAATAAATATATTAATTAATTATTTTTTTAATGTAACTCTTTAATTCTATTATTTTTTGTTTTAATTATATTTAAAAAATAATATTTAATTTTAATAATGTTTAGTACCGATTTATTAATTTTGATGCATATTTTTATTATTTTTAATCATAATAATATGCTCGTACTCTATTTGTTGGGACTTCAATTAGTAGGTATTTCATCTTGGTCAAATTTGAATCAAATCACCACTTAAGTATCATTTTTATGTTTGAAAAGTACCGAACATTATGTGCTGGCCATCCGATGTTTAATGTTCTCTGGAGCCCAATGTCATCTACGTACAACCTCAAACAAGGCTAAAGTCCTGCCTGATGTCGAGCATTGATGCGTCGCTACTCCCGAGAACTAAAATGATTACGTCGCTTATACGTCTAACCGCACCAATCCGTCTTTTACGGTCGTTAACTCTTATACATAATTTCTTACTTCGTAGTCACTCCAATACCCTACATATTTTATTTATGAAGAGCAAAATTTAGCCGAATTGAAAGTAGTAAAAATACCCTGACAAAGGATTTCTAAAAATGCCGGCGGATTCTGTAACAGAACACCTAGAATAGGTCATCGATTCTAGAAAATCCGTTTGATTGACAGTTTTCAATAAAGTTCTCAAAGGTTGTATGAAATTTCAAATCTGCACTTAAATCTGCACGTAAATGTGATGCTCTTTGGCCTTATTCTTATCAATCTGAGGGATAAACTATGCCTAGTGATTGCATTCTCGTTTGTTGTTTCCTTTTCATTAAAAAAAAATCGATGACTTTAATTAATATCCTGGACTCTCTTTCGGTACACCTAAAAGCGAGCGTTCCTTTCAATCGTTAGGAGTACCAACGCATCTACATACGACCTCAGATAGGACTTCCAGGGACCAGGACGGTTGAAGCAGTATGTGGATGTCCATGGATTGTAGTGACTACTTAACATCAGGTGGTCTGCATGCTCGTTTGCTACTCACACAAAAATAATAAGAGAATTTAAAGTTGGCAGAACTATAGGTCGACCGGGGCGGTACCACCGCCGCCCTCATAATCCGCCGTAAAGCATTACTTGTGTTTCGGTTGGAGAGGTGCGGTTGCCGGCTACA
>DWON01011116.1:0-10372 GCA_018251015.1 Phocides pigmalion okeechobee
CGCGTCCATCCTTAAATAGAACTTCTGTTCTATTTGAGATTGGACGTGGTTGTCCATGGGCTGCAGAGACCACTTAAGATCAGGCGACCTGCATGCCCGTTTCTTACTCTTTCATTATAAAAAAAAGATATCAAGGTAAATTTCAAACATATATCAATGTAAATTTGAAACTATTGAATCTAGAATGCAGAAATTTTGCAGATGGATTCTTTATGTAGCATAATTGAGCACTACACGTAAATGGTAGATAAGAAATTGTATGTTTATATTCCGTTATAAATTTACTTCAAATACGCGTATAAGGCCAAAATAGGGCTGTGTAACGCGATGATGACCCACATTGAGGCACCAATATAACACGAATGATACAGGCTCCACGTTACAGACCCACTTATACTATGAATGATGCCCTACGCTATACACATCATCGGTTGTAACACAAAGACATCGTGAAACTTATACGATTTGTTTCGAACCCGGATCGGGGGGCGCTTTACGTGTGTGACTTCTCATGGTGTCTCATATCGATCTCCTTACTCGATTCCCTTTCAACGTCAACACCAGCCAGGCTCGTACATACGCTAGATGCTAGTTTATGTGTGATTTATTAATGTACGGAAATTGACTTTGTACGAGCAAAACAGCAGCGATAATTAGTACAGAATATAATTGAAAAATGTTGTCGCTCTCAAGAAAAATAAGCTAGTTGCGCTAAAAATAAGGTAGATTGGAAATAAATGTTGACATCGAATCGGACGACATCACCTGCCTATATCGTTTTACCTGAACTTATTATAAAAAGCGATTGTAGTTCTAGCTGGTAACGCATTATATTCGGATACGTCGCGGTACACGGACTGCTCTCTGTTCCTGGCCCTTTCTATTGTCATATGATTGTAACACTAGATTGCTGTGATTGTTTAATGGAATAAGTTGCTATATAATTGGTTAATCTCTGCAGTATTGCTTCTGATGCCCGAAGCGCCCCCTTTATTTCTATATGTGTTCTCTCTATATTCTTATATAGAGCTCTCTATATTCTTAGTTTAAGCGAAAATATGGTAAAGACTATTCTCTGTAAAAAATCTTGTTACATATTTGCTTTTGAGAATGAATAAAGTGAAATCTTTTCGTAAAATCGAAAGCAATTTCCGCCAAGTCGCTTCCCTTAATAGGAGATATCGAGCAACAGAAATATAAAATTGCTTCGGACAGGATATTACTTCATGGAAAAATGGCGTATTTTGTTGCTGTGATATTTTTTTATAAAATTAAACTCAAGGTTTTATAATAAAGTTATATAAGGTATCTATAAAGAAAATAATGATCAAATGCCGCCGTCAGTCGGGAACTATAAGTATTAAATTTTTCAGTCGTTCATTCGTACTTTCGTTCG
Organism: Phocides pigmalion okeechobee; assembly: GCA_018251015.1. NCBI lineage: Eukaryota > Metazoa > Arthropoda > Insecta > Lepidoptera > Hesperiidae > Phocides > Phocides pigmalion. The sequence continues at coordinate 1,397 of DWON01011116.1, forward strand.
TTCGTTTTTTCATTACGTTTATTAGTACGATTTTTCGTTCAGTCGTTGTTTCTTTCACTCGTTTTTTCGTGTTTTATATATGTGAGAAGAGTAGAAACGAGCATGCATACCACCAGATGTTAGTAGTCGCAGCCCATAGACATCCACGTACAACGGCAAACTCAATCGAAATCTTATCTGAGCTCGAACGTAGATACGTTGCTACTCCTGCGGACTAAGATGATCGCCTCGCTTATAAGTGTAACTACGCACGGCATACGAAGTATATATACTTCAAAAATAAAAAAGAAAAAAAATATTTTTTTCGTTTTTATTTTTATTATCTCCATGATACATTAGTGCGGATACGAGTATCCGCGACACCTCTTTGTATATTTGCGTTGTTACTTCGATGAGAGAGCAAACCCATAGACAAAAGCTAGTATTTTTTAAAATCTGTGGTTTGTGTATATGTATGTATTATGTATATTTTATAGATGTGGGGATACATATATCTCTGTGTGTCAGCGTGTCAGTCGAAAGATTCTGACACACGATCAACGTACTCGTGTATTCACCGTCTTTTAAAGTTATACTGTGTAATGTTTATTTATCAAGGACTGATTCAAAAGAGTGTTGAGAGTTTTTTTCCGCCGTCTTTTTTCTCCCGGTCTACCTTAGCCAACAGGGCGCCCAAAGCCGATGTACTGATTTTACATTGTACCCTTATCATTCATTAAGTGTATGTAAATACCTTACATTGAAGTAAAATATTTGTGGTTTTGGTGCTGCGACGAGATTAGAAACACGCGTGAGTGGATACATATATTTAGGAATAATCCTTCATGAGTAGCATAAGTGGCGAAGAATGTTGAAATATTTAGCGTACTAAACGATATAAGTGCATTCCTACTAAACTGGTGGTGGTCGCATCTGCCAAGCTTTCTAAGAATCTTTATGATACTACTAGGTTTTGACTGCGTGTTTGCTCGCAAAAATCGACATTACAGTATATTTCAAAAATCATATAGCTCTATTTTTACCTTATAGTGTCCCAGAAATCAATGTCAAGGCGAAAACGGGTGATAGGATAGGTGGTGATAATCATAATAATAATCAGAAAAAATCCATCCATTTATTTTGAAAGTTATGGGCATTTATTAAAACTCAGAATTTTGGTCATACTGCAACCACTTTTCGGTTAGTGTGGTTAATGTTTAGTATTTTTGATCATTTAAACTTTGTAATCATAACCCTATATATATAGCAATCACAATTAAAGATAATAACCCAATTGCTCCTCCAATGACTTTGTCGAACTATTAATTTAAAATTTTCAAGATTTGTCGACTGACAGGGCCTGCTTAAAAAATGTACTAGAACTACTTGGCAATTGCCATTAAAAATTTTAATCCTAAAAAGTGATAAGTACACTAACGAAAAAAATATACAATTATTTTATTTTTTGGAAACACTGCAGACATCTGCAGTTCTGCATGCATGATGCAGTGACAACACCTGTTTCGAATGCAAATGGCAACATCTTGCCAAAATGCAAACACTACATGACAAATTGTACTAACATTTGGAACTAGTTTTCAACGAGATTAGTGCGAGGCATGTGTGTGATAACGCTTGTTTGTTTTGCCAAGTTTACAAAATGTAAATTGTTTACAAATGTGTATTGTTTACAAATGTAAATTGATTAGATTAATTTTGTCAGGTTTTTGTAGGTTGGAAGGTGGGAGAACTATAGTTCGACTGGTACCAACCCCGCCGCCCACATAATTCGCCGTAAAATATTACTTGTGTTTCGGTTGGAGAGGTGCGATTGCCGGCTACACTTTTAAGCGAGCGACCATCTTAGTCCTCAGTAGTAGCAACGTATCTACGTTCGAGATCAGATAGGATTTCAGTCTTGTTGTACGTGGATGTCTATGGGCTGCGATTACTTAACTTCAGTGGTTTGCATGCTCGTTTGCTTCTCTTATCACTTAAAAAAGGTAAAATATATGTAAGCTTTGTGTTGACGTTGACGTTTGAGTAAGTATCAGTTCAGCCAGAAGAGGGAGACACTAGTAATACACTTATATAATACCATTATATATTAAGACCTATATGTTTTTACTCTCTTCACTTTTTCCTATCTTCATAGTGCGTGCTTTTAAATATATACCACTAGCGACCCGGCTCAGCTTCGCTCGGATAATAGAGTTTATATTTAATTACATTATTTTTCTTTCATATATCCATTCATTACCTACCTGTAAAGACTAATAATTCGAAACATCTATTTGAACGACGACTAAATTACTATATTGAATTTAACTATATAATATTTCTCACTCGATTTACAAAAAAACTTAACTTGTTATGCACCAAAATCTTCCTCAGGAATCACTGTACCTGTCGTTGAAAACTGTGAGAAAATCCGTCCAGTACTTTTTAAGTTTATCATGAACAGACAGATAGACGCGACGGGGGACTTTGTTTTATAATATTTAGAGCTTATACATGGTGGTAGCGTATTGTTGCGAAGTAGTTTTTAACAACTTAATAACAGGAAAATTGTCAAGAGGCTTTTAAGATTAATTTTATTTTTTTTACGTACAATTTCTTTACAGCACGCAATAAGCTTCCGTTTGGAGATTAAGTTCCGGTTTAAGTTTAAGAAATGTCGCAGTAAATTATCTAGGCCTTTGAGAGCTTACTTAGTCCTTGCAAAAGACTTTCCAGAGCCGCGTTGTAAGCTCAGTAAGTTGTAATTTGTAGTCGTCTTTTAAAATGGACACCAAGTGCTGCTTGTTCTTATGTAAAGTTACTAATGTATATGGATTACCAATTGAAAGGTGGTAGAGCCGTTAGAGCTCGCCCGGGGCGGTACCACCGCCACATAACCCGCCGTAATGCTTTACGGCGAGTTATGAGGTTCTTCATGGGGAGGTTCTTCATGGGGAGGTGTGGTTGCCGGATACACGTTATTGGAGGCGACCATCTTAGTCCTCAAGAGTAGGAAAGCATCCGCGTCCATCCTTAGATAGAACATCTGTTCTATTTGAGATTGGACGTGGTTGTCCATGAGCTGCAGTGACCACTTAATACGAGGTGACTTGCATGCCCGTTTGTTACTCTTTCGCAATAAAAAAAAACTCTATGTAGAACAAATATTGTTTCATCTTAAAACAAGCTTATTTTAAGCTTACTTTGATAAGAACTTGTCACGTATTCATCTAGTGTCTCCACTCGGAGGTCGCGCGCCATCACGTCATTCCAAACGTAGCGACCGGCAAGGAATAGACAAACATTCGTTTTTTTAAATCATTATTTAAACTATACCTAAATGACGCTTCTGACCATAGATTTATAGAATAACGATGATGGTCTGTTGAATTACTGCCAAACCTCGTATAATTACAAATGATCATAATCTTTATCTCTGCTTGTTTTTAATCTCTTTCGTAAATAACACAGTGGTGGGTAATTTACATCTGGTTTTATTCTGAGATTGAAATATTTTTTCATCAATTTTCTTGGATCCTCGGAAATTATCTCAACAAGCAATCGATTGAGATTGTCGGGAGCAGATGAATATTAAACGTATTGTTCTTTTGATTTTTAATTTGAAGCCGTGGTGTCAAAGTTGAGAACTCATTTTGATTTTATTGTAATTTTAGTTCAGCCTGTTCACAAAGTAGGCATTGAATAGAAATTGAATTTTAAAGAACGGCATAATATATTCCGTAAATATTGTTACATAATGTTATCATATTAAATGATTAATATACCCATATTTTTTATTCCTTTGGTGTGGATTTACTTATTTATACCTACTGGTTGCTACTCTTAAGGACTGAGATGGTCGCCTCGCTTCAAAGTGTAGACTGCAACCGCATCTATCTAACCGGCACACAAGTAATGCTTTACGGTGGATTATGAGGTCGGCGGTGGTCCCCGGTCGAACTATAGTACTTCCACCTTTATTTATTGACATATTGCTGTCCCCAGGGGCCTGCATGCGAAGATAAACTTCCGGGAGAAAGAGAAGCAAATCCTCGACCAGATCCTCGGGCCTGGACGCTACGACGCCAGGATCCGACCTTCGGGTATCAACGGCACTGGTGAGTACGCCGAAGGTTTCCATATTTACCTAACAATATTATCTTTTGAAACGAAAATGTTTTAATCAGAGATATGCACAATATTGCACATTTCTATAAAATATATCCTAATAGCTCAAGCCCTGTAAAGATAACATTTTATCTTTTGAAACGAAATATATTTTGCGGCAAAAGATATTAGGCACAATATTGCACATTTATTAAATTTCCTAAACATAGGAAGTATTGTAAAAAGTGTATCTAACATCTTTATTATAAAAAATGTCTGTCGGTATTTCAGTTCAATGATAATTTAATAATAAGTTATGAATTTATAATTTAAAAGAAATATATTTAATCAAGAATATGATGATCTGTTAACGACTAATCTACAAAATATGTAATATATTTTAAGGAAAAAATCAAGATATGTTTGGTTTTAAACATGTATTTATTTGTAATATAAGAATCTTCCTATTTATTAATATAAGCATTATTCATATAAACATCTTTTTATAAAGTATAAGAATTTTTTTATAAAGTCTTTACGTTACGTCATAGAAATATATTTTATATATTCATGAAAATACACGTTATTTTCTTAAATTAATGTTTATATACGATTTTATACTGATGTTATCGCGGAATCCATTCATTATGTAAAATAACGGGTACTCACGATTAACGATTTTTATTTTTAATTGCCGATATTTTATGTAAATCACAAATAGTGCAAAGTTCAGTGCGTAAGGATACAATTAGTGTTGTGTGTCGTGATATGAAACGCAAAAAATAAAAAGGAACTAGTCGTAAGGTATATAGATTAATCTGTCACTAGCGCCTGTAAACTGTTCCTCTGCTGCCGCAGTTTCGCCGTGACCACGAGCCATGCAACTGGTTCGAAATATCGGGAATTAAAAAAGCGTTAATCGTGAGTACCCGTTATGTAAAGTAATGTTTATATAATGAAATAGTTATATATTTACAACAACGGCTGTTTTAAGCTATTTTAAAAAATCCTTTAACTGAACTGATTTGGCACTGCCTTATTGATCCTATTTTTATAGAAATCTGAAATTTTATTTTCAAATGTGTAACAAGTACTCACGATACCTTAATTTTACGCCAATACTAGCTGTTTCACGTGACTTTGTTCAAGATGGTTTCAATCTTAGTTTTCCAAAATTTTCATTCAAAGTTCTTATGTACTCGCAAACATAAGTATAACTTTGAGTTTTATAGCGTTGGTAAAGGTCCTAAGAATATATTTTTCATAATATATTTTTCGTATACATTGATTAGTTACAATTTTTTTCTTCGGATTTTTATTTCTTTTAAAATGTTTTATTTACGTGACGATATTCGTCTAAGGTCATATTTTATATGAAATTTTAGTTGTCTTTGTGAGTATTATCAAATGTTTAAATGATTTCAAAAATTATATCATACATTTTTTTCTAAATCGGTTAATAAAACTACTAATAATTATAATTCATTTTGGTGAATTCCTGTTCAATTCAGTCGTTTAAAGTTATGTAAGATTTTTTAATTTTTAATTACAATTCTATATTTGCATCGAATCTACGTTCTGGTGTTACACAAAAAATAAGATCTGCCGTGTGTGTATTGCCCACACACACTTTTTATCATCCATTTCATTTTAATAATCATTAATTTTGATGTTTCACAACTCCGTTTAGTACCGGCCACATTCTTTGTTATTTTCTTCTCATTTGCAAATGGTCGTTATCTAGTCATTGTCGGGGTCGTTGTCAATAAAATGTCGAATTAGCAGACGTTTGTAACACTTTTTTGACAGCTGTGACTAGATATAAATAGGTTATTGAGGAAAACGAGCCAAGAATGACATGCGAACACGTCTATTGTCTCCGTTTAAATGAGGAACGTGTAAAGACGAAAACAAATAGTAACCTGGATTCTTGAACTTGGGTTATTAAAAAAAGAATATTGTCTATGAATCTTATTTATTTCTTTTTACTTTATATGTCAATAAAAAGCAGACTTTAATCACAGACGAAATTCTGCCAACGACTTCGTTCACGTGTTATATAAATTGACATAACTTCTTTATTTGTTAACCAATTTAAATGAAAAAAAACTAAATGTTAAGTGAATCTCATCACAATATAATCTTGAAAACTGCATTCAAATCGAATAAACTGTTTCTGAGATTAGCGTGCCAATCATACAGACCTACAGTCATACAGACTAGAAGTTAAAATAAAAAAAAAACAATTGTTTTGGTTTGTCTTGCGTATATCAAGGCACCCATTATGAATTTTTAAATATATTTGCGATGTACAGATAGCGGTCAGTTACAGTTTTATTATATGTATATCTTATTATGTATATACATAGATGTTCATAACAATTCTAGGCTTATTACAGAATGAACAATAAATAACAATGGCTTGCTTATGGATTTTTAGAATGAACAAAATTATTTATTAATGATAAAACTTAATATACTATATTATAAACTTAATATAGTGTACATGACATTTTTATAACATGACTGCTTTTATTTTTGCGTGTCACACGAGTCCGAGGTAAAACGCAAGGCTAAATTATTCCCGCCAATACAGAGTTACGGACACAACGAACACATTGACAATATCTATTTATGTTGACCTATTCTTTCGTAGTTTATATAGGGGGCGTCCATAGACTACGTAAGATGACGGGGGAGGTACCACCGCCGCCCTCATAATCCGCCGTAAAGTTGTGTTTCGGTTGGAGAGGTACGGTTGTCGCACTGTGAAGCGAGGCGAACATCTTAGTCCTCAGAAGTAGCAAAGTATCTATGTTAGAGCTCACATAGGATTTCGTGTTTGTGGTTGTTCGTGGATGTCTATGGGTTGCGATTATTTAACACCAGGTGGTTTGCATGCTCGTTTGTTACGCTTCTCACATAAAAAAGAGGGGAGAGGGTTGAGTCGAATCGCATCTAATCTTACTTTGGGGAGACGAGTCTTGGCAAATATCACGCATTTTTTTTTCTGCTGGAAAGAGCAAAATTGCGATATATAACATTACTTATCTGTCAGTAAAAACTCTTGAAAACCGATCTAGCCATATTGTTTTTTATTAAAAAAAAATAATAAAAATCCGGCCAGCCGGTAATGCTTTAACAGTACTTAATGTAAGTCTTTGGTATAGCGCAAAAAAAATTGTTAATATTACAATATTTCACCCCTCAAGAGGGTAAATTTTTTACAAAGCTAAATCATTTTAGTATGTATCGAGTAATCATGATTAACGATTTTTTACTTCCGATATTTCGAATCAGTTGCATGGGTCGTGATCACGGCTAAACTTTACTGTGGTCTAACCGTGACGATGAGCCATGCAAATCGTTCGAAATACAATTAAAAATCGTAAATCATGTGTACTTGGTACCTGGTAAAATATATGAATTCCAAGATAACATTAGTTTAAAATCAAACATAAAATCAGATGTCAAATATTTGTATTCAATCGTTTTTTTATACATTTAAATTCCAATTAACCAATAAAAAGTTGGATAGAAACTTTCGCCCCTCCTACAACCCTTTGGGGATGAATTTGGAAAATGAAGTAGCCCATGTCCATCTAAAAATAACTGTATATTTAAATTCTACCGTCGAAGCAGTTTATTAAAGCGTAAAAAACCCACGAACCCATTTTTGAAATCATAATGTTAGGAAAATCCTCAAAAAAATTGAAAAATGACTTCATAATTTATGTTGTCTCTGTCCCCGTGCAGACTTATTTATGGTTACGAAAATTTAAAAAATTCTATGTATTTGGCGCGAAGCCATAATGACATTCAAAATGGAGAATTAAAAAAAAACATGAATTTACTAAATTACAACATATTTAGGGGAAATTTTACTAAAAATACGATAGACGTACTAACGATTACAATTATTTTTAAATTTTTTTAAAGTTACATGGACAAATATTTCTATTATTATTATTTTCTTTTAAATTTGCTTATTAGATTTATTCTAAGTAATTCTAGGTAATCATATGTCATTTTAATTTCCAAAAAATATTTATTAGTGGGTAATAAAATAGGTAGTTACTGTCACAAGGCGGTAGAAATCTTTGATCACTACTTTGTGTCCAAAGCAAATAATTTAAAAACTTACAGGCATAAAAAACATTTAAATTAATTAATATCTTAGAAGTTACATTTTAATATGTACTCACGTATAACGATTTTTGATTTATCATTGCCGATAGATCGATAAAAACGAACTAGACGTAGGGTAGATAGATTAATCTACAATTCGCGCCTGTCAACAGTTTCCCCCGCCGCAGTTTCGCCGAGCCATGCTACTGGTTCGAAGTAACCCGTACATAGTTTTATTTTATGTGAGAAGAGCAGCAAACAAGCTTGCAAACCACCTGATATTAAGTAGTCGCAGCCCATAGACATCCACGTACAACCACAAACACAACCGAAATCCTATCGGAGCTCGAACGTAGATATGTTGCTACTTTTGAGTACTGAGATGGTCGACTCGCTTCAAAGTGTAGCCGGCAAACGTACCTCTCCAACCGAAACATAAGTCATTACATTACTTGTGTTTCGGTTGAATAGGTGCGGTAAAGCATTCTTTACGGCAGATTATGAGGGCGACGGTAATATCTCTCCGGTTGAACTATAATTCTTCCACCTACCGTATAAATTCCGCGATAATCTTAGTTTAGAATCATATCTTAGATGTTACTACAAAATGGTCAAATACTATTAAATACTATATATTAATATATATATTTTTTATGCGAAAGAGTAAGAAATGGGCACGCAGGCAACCTGATGTTAAGTGGTCACTGCAGCCCATGGACAACCACGTCTAATCTCAAATAGAACAGAAGTTCTATTTAAGGA
>DWON01011117.1:0-10372 GCA_018251015.1 Phocides pigmalion okeechobee
TTCCTCCTGAGGTATTCCCGGAGCGCTATGACATGGGGCTCTTCAAAAAAGGTGCAAAAAGAGCTCTCCTTCAAAGCTTGAAGCGGTGATTCCATCAGGCAGCCCGTCCGCCTTATCGCTAGGCTCATATATATATAAAAAAAAAACATGAGTCCGCCTACTGTTGTTGTACGAAGCTGGTGGACAGTAACCTTTATCCAGCATTGTAAATGATTACCGAATTCAATTAAAGTTTTAAAGCTTTAACCCTGTTTCATTTTTTTTGAGATGTTATTAACCTCATAAACCTAAAAGGTCTATGTCGGTCTGCGAGAACGATTCTTTAAGAAACTAACTGGTGATTCTATTACAAACCAAAATTGGCGGACAATACTTGTCTGGTTACTGTACTTAGACTTAATATTTTTTGGGATGTGACGATGCGACGGCGCGCCGCCAGGGGACTCTTGTTTAATATTCGTACTTGTTTGTGATTCTCCGCGCCGCTCGTAAAGTTATATGGGGTGGTGCATAGGCATGGGGCCATGGTTTGTGGGAAGTCACGGGGCGGAAAGTGAGAGAATGGCTTTATGACCCGGAAATGAAAGTTGCAAAGTTCTGAACAATAAAAACATCTGCGAGAGTTAAACCTATATTAGTATTTTGTTGTATACGAGTATGTATTTCCTTTGTCCATTACGAATCTTCTTTGTCGTGGAACTTTACTAGCCTAGTGTCACCGTATAAAACGTGTAGTGAAGTTGTATATCAATGTTTTATCCTCATCGTTTGAGAATTCGTTTTTTATTCGCCTCCAGATAATGCTTTACATCTTCATACTTCTTCATCAACTTAATATACAAAACAAGATTAAGAAAATATTTTTATTCTGAAATAAAATTTAAGCAATAGAACCTAATAATATACTTTTATTCAAGAAGTAGCAGACAAGCGTGTGGGCTACACTCTTTTAAGCGGTACTCATGTATCAATAGTATTGAAAAACTTAGAAAATAATGTCATGTAGAAGACACAGATAGTTTAATAACATGGAAAACCTTAAAAAGTAAGTGTCCTTACTTCATTTCACTTACTAAAGGTGCTAGAACTATAGCCGGGGAGGTACCACCGCCGCCCTCATAATCCGCCGTACAGCATTACTTGTGTTTCGTTTGGAAAGGTGCGGTTGCCGGCAACATTTTGAGGCGAGGCGACCGTCTTAGTCCTCCGGAGTAGCAACGTAACTATATATGTTCGAGCTCAGATAGGATTTCAGTGGTGTTTGTAATTGCGTGGTGGTTTGCATGCTCGTTAGCTACTGCTCTTACATAAAAAACTCACTTCAAACCAGATTACAACAGTGCTATACAATGCATTTATAAGATAGAAATAAGCGCTGCGGCGGTGAATGTCAAAGAATATTCAAACTACTTTCATTTTCAATGTTATTTTAACAGTTTATAACAATAAACGTACTTGTATGCAAAATACCTTCAGCTAAAGTAACACAAGACGCGCATACTACGATTATTATGTACTCGTTCGTTTTAGTGGTTCCCTCGGCTGCTCTCCACTTGGTAGGAAATGCAAATGGATGGAAATATAGCGGCAGCCCGACTTGAGACGGTGGGTCTTCCGTTCGCTTGAAAGGACCCTAGAGAAACGTTTGTGCCACTTATATAGGGGTATGTAATAATAATAATGCCTTTACATAAGCTTATTCCGATTTTGATTTTTTAAAGTAAAATTTGGTTTTATAATAACTAAAACTTGTTTTAAGACTCATTTGAAATGTTGGTTAGCGATTTCAATGTTTTTATTACGATTTACTAACATAACACCTAAACACAACCAGTTTTTTGTTTCAATATGTGGGGGCTTATCTTAAAGTCAATTTAACTTTTGATAGTTTATTTATGCAAAATAACAGTAAGTAACATGTAAATTTATTGCTACCATGCAAATAGTTATTCGGTGGAATTTCACATGAAGTATATTACAGGTTGTAAAAAATATGCCCGATAAAAGTGCTAAAGGTTTTGAAGCCTTAATAAATTTTAAATTATTCAAAAAATTATACCAAAGAAACAAAACATGAAGCGACGACAAAAGACGTTACCTTTAGTGACAAATGGTAGCACAGAAGCCCGTATAACAAACGTCGCCTTATTAAAATTCTCACAGCTTGTTTGTAATCCTGAGTTGAGCCAAGATGTCAGCGGGTACAATGTCGATTATCCGCGGCCCCGGGACGCCGGCAGCCGAACGAAATGCAAATGAATGGTAATGGGTCGCGACACGCCTTGAGACATGCCGCGTTTGCAAGAAACCTCCAAAGATATATTGAGTGTTTGGCCTAGGGCCGCCACCGACAACTATTTAGTTCCTATCATGGATGTGGAGGTGACTTTCCATGCTTAGTGCTACATCTACCTTGTAAGGTAGTAATCATGCCCTCTCTCGCACTTATACGAGGATACTAAATAATCCAATGTCATGTAACCAATCTGATCTTCAGCGGTCGTTGCCGTACTTGGCACGGTAAAGACGATCATAGATGCAACGCTGCTCCTGAGGATTTAGACCAAAAATAAAATAAACGCCTCGAAAAAATAAATCTGCCTTATCACAAGTTTCATCTATTTGAACTTGAACCGCAGTGGCGCTATCAGAAAGTGAAATTAAGATGTTTTTAAATGTATTTGTATATGTTTTTTTATGGATATAATTTGATGTGAAATAGTCTCTGAAACACGGTTAAAGACCTGCCTGACGCCATGCATTCATGCGTTGCTACTCCTGAGGACCGAAGTGATCGCTACTTGTAAGTGCATCCTTTATGGTAATGCTTAATGGTGGATGGCGGATTACGGGAGCGGTGGTGATAGGTGTACTATTAAAAATATGAAGACAAATTTATTACGTTAATATCTTATAGCATAGCATAGTACGTCCCTAAAAATCAACAATATACATTTGCTGGAGAAGGCATTAAACCTAATATTTTCAGAAAACCTAATATTTTCAGATTGGACAGCCCTTGAAAGCGTATGTTTGGATGAAGAAAGCATTTGCATAAATCGCCCCTTTCAGGGCTATGATGCCGCTGTAGTTGAAACGTCAGCGTAAACTTATGTCAGAATAAGACAAACTTTTGCCGACCCTTATCAGATTTCAACTATTAGTTTTAGAAGTTCACTTATTCTGACTAAAATCGAAAGAATCGTAGCACATACAGAATTACTTATCTACCTTATGACATTTTTACACGAACCCTGATTTGGTCTCCTTTTGCAAATTCTTTCTAAATCACTAATTTTTGACTTAGAGCATACAGGCGAACAAAAGGTTTAAAAATATAATTTATACATATGTTGTTATCAAGGATGGGAGTACATTGTTATCAAGAAATAATGGACCTTATAAATTACAAATGAAGTTTAATATTTCTTTAGATTTTTTTTGTTGAAAGTAGAAAAATTTGGTGCAATACAAATGTCCAAGTTCCCGTGTGTTCAGGTGTAAGAAGGTTCACAATGGGCGCGTGCCCGGCTTACCGACGCGGCAACACGAGAGTCGGTTAAAGCTCCTCAGAGTCTGTCCAAAAGTTGCGTGCCCCTTGCGTGGGTGTTATAACTTTCTTTTCGCTTTCTTTACTGATAAAGTTGAAAGTTCACTGAACCGAAAATCTGCGCTTACGAAGTTTGGCGATGTGCGTGATAGCGCCGGCTTTACAACTAATCAGTTCAATCTAAAGTTACTTTACAACTCACAAAATTCTAGATAACTTATTACTAGACCTATATATAAATACAGTTAATCTCCTCACGTGTACGGCCCGATTTCCTATCTATGGTAGTAATACTTTTGGATTTTCTGTCACCATCTCTTTTCTACTTTGAATTAAAATATTGATTCTGATTGATTGAAAATGCTTATATCTTTTTTGATTATTAATAAATAACCAATAACAAATAAAATAGGGGTAATAAAATATAATGATTTATGTTTTATTGATCACACTTGTGATGCTAAGTGATCTCTAGAGACTATTTATAATAATTGTCTTATTTCAGCAATTCTTATTACTCATACCAGAGAACAATGCTTCAGGATTAATCACATACGCTTTTGACAGCTTCAGGAAATGTAACATATACAACTGTGGACGCGTCTCAAACAGGATGATTGGAGCTGAAAAATAGTTGTAAATGGTCACTGAACACGTCACTAGAAAAGGGGGGCAACCTACAGTTATAATGCAATTAATATTTATATTTAATAAACGCCTAAAAGTTATAATACAATTTAGTTATTCATAATCAATATGAGAATTTAAATGTGTTTAATAATTGTTTTATCGTAATTATTTGTAACAGTAATGTTATTTTAAATATACAAGATAAACACTATTCTTTAAGTTTGTTTCCTACTTTTAATTTTGTTATACTATAAATCCTGTTGTTGTAAATTATTGGTTACGTCACACACTTAACCATTATTGGTTTTGTGTAGTAAACATAAGTCTATGTAGATAAATTGGTAGGTACAATGTTTCCTGTTTAATGAAGCGATTGTCTGCAAATCCCTGAGTCAAGCAAGTAAATAACGGTACTCTCTGCGTAAGCATGGAATTAATAGATGCAAGTACGAGTCATGATGTTATCACTTTATCTGCTTCACGTGGGATGAATCTGCGAGCGACGGCATGCTTAATTGGTCTTGAGACGTCCAACGGACTTGGCGGATGTAAATGCATTTATGTTCAAACCGAATATACTGACAATTCTTATTGCTATATTAAGGATTTAATATGTATATTTTTATGTGAGAAGAGTAGCAAACGAGCATGCAAATCACCTGATGTTAAGTAGTTGCAGCCCATACACATCCACGCACGACCACAAACATCACCGAAATCCTATCTGAGCTCCAACGTAGATGCGTTGCTACTTCTGAGGGCTAAGATGGTCGCCTGGCTTCGAAGTGTAGCTGGCAACTGCACCTTTCCAACCAAAACACAAGTAATGTTTTACGGCGGATTATGAGTACGGCGGTGGTACTTCCCTGGTCGAACTATAGTTCTCCCACCTGTACTAAATGATTATAATCCATGCTAAGAAATCGAACTGCCTAACACATTTTATAATTTGAATCACTGTTGCTTAGCATTTCTTTCTAACCATAATTAATCTAAGATAATATCGGTTATTTTGAAGTCATAAACATACTTAAAAATTAAATATTTACTTGCTACGTTGTCCCAAGGGACAACAGTAAAAGATAAAAGTTATTCTCGTTACGCGTTCATTACTGTCTCGGGAGTGAACCAATTTATTTCTTTTTAGTTCGTCTCATATTTATGTAATTAATTAATCCGAAACAGTCATTTGGAATAGTCACATTAGGAGATGAGTAACTGCCATCATATTTTACTCACTACCAAGTAATAATGTTATGGTAAATACACAACTCCTCTGTTTTAAGTTAATGATTTTATAGGTGCGTATCGGCCGATCTGAGGTCTCTACTATGAAAATTTAAAATTTTGGAGCCTCTTAATGGATATAGACGGGTTTTATTAAGAAAAATCGCGTCCAGATTCCTGTTGATATATAGAAAAATATAGTCAAGTGGTTACTGCCGCCTTTGGTCGATCAAAACTATGCGATCAAAACTCCTATTACCTCCTAAGCAGACCAAAGGTCCATTCTATATCGATCGCAATTTCTTTCCTGTTTCATTGCACATTGCACTAAAATTGCATGCGTTCAAAGATATGAAGGCTAACTGCCTTATTGCCAGGCAGCAATGTAATACTGAGGTATATTTTGGAATTGAATGTAGGACAATTTACTTGTGTCAGGTGATTCTAATATTTTCAAGGGGAAATACTAAAATTTTTTAGCTTTTTTTAGAACTCTCTTTGAATCTGGTATCACATTTAAACAGGCGAAAATCTAATTTTACTTACTATACTTATTCTTCAGTTTCACAAGACAAGTGTGATTCTACTCTAAAATCAGTCTGCGTTTTATTTCACAAAAGTCAAGTAGCGCACAAATCATTAATATTGGATCAAGTGGGCGCCCAGCGGACAAATTAATGTCCCGATACAAGTGTCGTTAAGTTAGTCCTCAATGAGATTTGAGCTTTAGCGTAAGATGTCAGGGTGCAGTTTTAGTTTTGAAACTAAATAGCTTCATTTTATTACAAATCCAACGATAAAAGAAAACGAACTCTAAGATTATATAGTTAAAATAGAAACTTATCTAACTGCTGGTGTCCGAACAGCATGCCAATTAATATTGCGATATAAGAATCGCACGACAAGATTAATTTGTTAACACTGGAACTAAAACTCTATAACAGTAAGCACAAGATTGAAATTTGTTTGCATAGCAACACAAATTGCTTCTTTACAGCGACAATTTCTAAACGGCAAAAGGAAATGAGCTCTAATATCACATTTTTAGGCCCCAAATTTGAAGCGGCGTGAAAATGGAACCGCTTATTCTGTGTCGTCCTCGGAGGAAAGTGCGACTGGCGACGCGCCAAGTCCTCGCCGGTCTTACGCTCTTAGTGGAACAGCACACATGATACTTTTTGTTTAGTACTTGGGACTTGTCGGTTTACACGTAACGTAACGCAAACTTCTCGAATAGAGTGAATCGATTCTATTCGAGAATTTAAGATTAAACACAAATCGATACATGTAACATATTACAAATCCATGGACCGGCTTATATTTTTGTGAACTTAAAATAGCAAATGATCCAGAGCCATAGTCATGGCTAGCACAAGTAGGGACCTGATGGAAAGGCCACCTGATGAAAAGCAGTTACCTCGATTATGTATATACGATTACGACTACAGAGACATTGCCGGCATTAGATGATAAGTGGGCACTATTTCCGTAGTTAGTAGTAGTGTTACGATCGCTATAAGAAAAGAACAAATGCGTCACCATTTCTTACAATTACGATGGTCGTTTCATAAGTGAGTCCGAAATCTTTACCAAAACGAAATTGCCCCATGCTGGAAATAGGTGTCTGAACAAATGCAGAACATTTCTAGAAATGGGTGTCTAAAGCAATTCTTGTTTTGATCTCGGGACCATCTTCTTGTTCCCGAGTAGCAACACTACAGACCACCTCAGTTTAGGATCAGATATGGATAATTGCTCTGGAGCGACTGCATCAGAAGGCCCACATTCTCGTTTACTAATCATCTGAAATATAAATATTACGATGAAACATGAGAATGTGAACATGCCTGTTTAAGGAACATATACCTTTGAAGACTTCATTCCTTCCTTATTATTGACAGGATCAAACATATTCCATTCGATTTATTTAGTAAAATCGATTCGATGCATTTAACCCGGAACCAAGCGTAATGTTGTAAAGCGCTTTTGATGTTTCCCCAAATACAGTGAAGGGTCAAACGACCTACATTCATATTTCTACGCGTCTATAAATTTTCCAAACTTATTCCATACGAGAGGAACTTCAAAGTGGAACTAATTATAGCCACGCGGAAGTAATATTTAATAATCCAATTAAGCTATTAATTATTTGCTTCTCGCCCCTATTAATTATTTTAATATATATTGTGCGCTTTTGTAGCTTCCATTTGAATAATACTTAAAATATGTGCTCTTAAAATATCCTTAGTAATACGTAAGTTATATTTTTTTGGTCAAGAATTCTAAAACATCCGATAAAATTTGATAAGCCAATGCAATGTTTATTAGGTAGAATAGGAATTTATTTGACAACGAATAACCTTTATTCTGAGTACACTTTATACCTATCTGCGAGAGAATTATTCACATAAAAATAGTGAAAACTAGACTTGCGGTAGTAACCTCGTATATCTAACCTTATGTAATGCATAAAAACTTTGGTCCTTTCATACCTTTCGTATTATTAAAAATATCAGTAATGTAATGACCAGTAATGAAAACTCCAAATTCTTAGCACGTGACGAACATGAATTAACACCAACTCCAGTAATAGGATCACGTGACTTATTTAAATGAGAGTTTTAAAATGATAGCTCAGTCCATTCTTAGAACCAAAGATGTACGTAACGGCAGGATGATAAAAATGATAAACTTGGAACTGGCGGTGATCGGAAGTATTTCTAGAGCAAAGAATTGTTTATTGTTTCGGAGGAGGTCAGTTTAATATCTGGGTTTATTGCGGCTTCGATATTGCGCCGATGAGTCGCGAACCTTCAGCAAACAATCATTTTCTCGTTCCAGTTTAGGATCAAATTCCAGTTGAGTTTGCTCTTCTTCATGAAGCAATTTCAACGTTTTACAATGAATAAAGCGGCAGTAAAGCAACTATCTCTTGTTTTCTGGACTGTAACCCTAACATACTCATCAACATAATAAACTTTAAGTTGGTCTTCGTTTAATACATAAAACTTTAATTAAAGTAACATATAACCTTGTATATATTATTATTTGTAAGGATAACTAAAGGAAAAATTATTAATTTGAATAAATAACAGAAATACATATTTATAATAACTCAAATCTTAAAACTTATTATAATAAAAGCTTAAACTAAACAATATAGGCGGAGTCCATGCCCACAGCATGGTTCCAAGAAAGCCAGCTGCATTTCCACGTTGAATAGCAATCGCAATTCTCAATGTGAAGTTTGAACCAGCACTTTAAAATTCGGATTAATAAATATGTAATAACATTTAAATTTACTGTAGTTATTGGCAATTACATATATACGGGAAAAAGATTAAAACATATGTGAACACATCCTGGCAAGAGTCTATTTCCGGCATGTCTAAGTTTTGTTGTAGGTACATAAATTTTAGGGCGGGCGGTCGTGACTAACGGGCCGTCTAATTAGTCGCGAATAATAGCAGTAGAATGTAGTTACAACTTAGGTGGGGAAAAGACTAATCTGTAGATATGAAAAACGAGCGTACGCTTCACGAGCACAGATAGAACTTCAGTTCTATTTGGTGTTGTGTATAGATGTAGGTAGGAATATCAGGTAGCTTGCATGCATACAAAACGTGGTTACAGTTGCATCGAGGAAGTACAACCACCCCCTTCATAATCCGCAAAGTAAATCTTTTGTTTCTGTTGAAAAAGTGTAGTTTCCGGCTTCACTTAGAAGAGAGGCGACTATCTCAGTCCTCAGGAGTAATAACACGTCTACGTGCAAGCTCGGATTGGACATCAGTTTGAGGTAGTATGACTGTAGCAACTACTTAACATCAGGTGCTCTGCATGCACGTTTGTTACTTTTATAACATAGCATCAAAGCATGTTTGATATTCAAATTAATCACGATTGTAACAAGCTGTCGCGGTGTCCCGCAGAACTCCGGTGCATTAGTGGCCCGCGGCAACTCGGTGTCTGACACTCTGGATGCACGGGCTCCCCGTCTTCTTCCGACAGTCTTATTAGTCGGCAAACTAATCACATGCAACAGATTACCATTTTAATGGCTTCAGTTTAGATTGGATACTTGATTAGGTGACTCAATCAGTGTCCAGTGCATACTATTCATTCAATAAATATTAATAAATTCGAGAGTAAAATTTGAATAACGTAATAGACTAGCGACTATACATATTTATCTTCCTATTCAATCATTCTGTTTATTAATGAAAAGGGCATTAAAGTGCGTTACGTTATTTGTAAGATCTAAGCGACTTTGTTTTATGCTATGTAAAAAATATATGTTGTACATACTGCTTTTTGAGATAAGTTTATACCTTTATAAAAGAAATATTTCGAAATGCTAAACTTAATCACGATATCATATTATTTCAAGTATGCCCATAACTGAAAAGATTTATCGTTAATGAGGTCATACGACTTGAAGAATTTGTTTATATTTTCTCGAAACGCATTTAAATACATGATCATGACTAAATTTACTAGAGAAATCATGGGGAACATATCATACAAAGAATTGCGATAAAATATTTACAAATAAATTTTCTAATAATATAGATTAAAACAAGATTCGCACTCTCAAACAGTAAAATTACAGGATACATTACATTACAGGTTACATGGCATTACTGGTTACTTCACGCACTGGGTGGCGGAGCAGCGCTCAGCGGGGCATTAACTTCTCATTAAATACATCGCGAACAAAGGAATTAAGAGCTTGAGTGCAAAATTTTGTCCTGGAACTTAGTGATTATATGTTATTAATCTTTTTTTTTATATAATGTAAGAGTAAGAAACGTTCACGCAAGCCACCTGATGTTAAGTGGTCACTGCAGCCCATGGACAACCGCGTCCAATCCCAAATAGAACAGAAGTTCCATTTAATGATGGACGCGGATGCGTTCCTACTCTTGAGGACTAAGATGGTCGCCTCCAACAATGTGTATCCGG
>DWON01011118.1:0-10370 GCA_018251015.1 Phocides pigmalion okeechobee
TTATGTTTATAATAATTTCTCAGTAAGTGAATTGTGTAATTCTTATGAGAAATAAAGTCTTTAAACCTAAACCTAAACCTAAATATGCGACTGAAAATGCCCTGGCAGTTAACTGACGTTATGGGAAGTAATATAAGCTATTTTAATTTGAGAAAAGTTTTAGGGTTCCATACAAATAAATTAAAAACCAAGAAATTCAATAGGATTGAATCTTTGTCATGGATGGGACTTTCATTGAGAAATGGCTGATATTGTAATCAGTAACATCGTTACTTTTATTTCAAGATATATGAACGAAGTCGCGAGTAGCTGGTGGAAAATATAAGTTAAACAAGTTCCTTTAAATTTTGTTTTGTAATTGAAATACAACTTGTTTTTAAGCATGTACATAATTGGAAGAATAACTGCGTATCAACGTTTTGGGCAATTATGTTGAATTTTAAAGGCGATTTTGGAGTTTTATGGATATTATGGCGGGAACACCAATATTCTTAGTGAATTACATCAAGAATGCGTGGTAAACAATACTTATGTGGTTCCAATTAACTCTTTAACAACATATTATTACCTGTCATTGACTTCAGAATAATCATATTTGGTTGGTACTTGTTGTTTTGACTTGCTTTGATCGTTTATAATCTTCCATGACCACTAAACATAAAACTTTTACTTAAAAAATATTGCTATCCCTGTAATACATATTACATTTAAAGATAATTAATAGAAGTTTATAATTATAACAAAAACATAATCGCAAGAACAAAAGACATCGACGCGTTTATAACATACATATAACAACTTTAAGTATTTAACAGGATATTAATGTTCTTAAATCAATTTTAGAATAAAAATGATAAGAAATGTTATTCTTATATATTATTCTGACGTAATATATATCCTAACATTCAGTTATTCTATTAATTATACACGTAGATATACTTTATTATTTTCTATTTATAAGTATTTTGTTACCATGTTTCCTGCTATGATTGTTTAGAATTAATCTAATATGGTAATTGAAATTGAGATCCAAGTCTTTTAAAAATCTATTAGATCGCGTACTAAATATCGAACACTTATTGTTTGCGGGAAAGATTATCGATTTATTATTCAGGGGACGTTCAGAAAGCATTGGCCGCATCGTGCATATACATATGTTACTTTTGGTGACTGCATAACGGTGCCCGTTTTGACTAAACAACGATTTCCTTTACATTCTGCCATAAAATATCCTAAACCTGTATTTGCATGCGTGATACTATGCCGTAATTGTATTTGAAACAAATAAAAAATGCACCACGCCCAATATATGAAATTGTTTTTATTTCAAACTATAAAAAACTGCTAATTTCATTAAATTTTTCATAAAACTTGGGGTAGTAATATGATATTTTTTGATTTTTTGATCTCGAATTCGAACCTTAAAGATGACACCTCTTGTCATTTTATATATCATTTGGTTGTAAACTGAAATATTAAAATGTATGTAAAGTTATTTATTACTTTAGCATTAATTAAACCTCGCATAAATATAGGTAAACATGTCACCCACTAATTTATGCGAGAAGTCAACAAAGAAAAAGAAAAAACTTAAAAATGTAACGTAAATAACCGACCTTGAAGATGTAAGTAAGCTCGCTATTTGCCAACGAGTATACAACTTGCAACCAAAACTACTCCGCTATTAAACTTGATTTTGTGTGACACCTTAATGAGAATGCACCGGCTTTAAGCATTCCTAGAATTTGCATATAAAAATGCACTAAGAATCGACAGTAGTGATTCGATAGTAGGAAACTGACTTTTAAAATAAACAGCCAAGACTAGGTTGTCCAGTGAAATGTCTTCTTAGCGTTCCAAATACATAGTTGGTAGTGGTATTTGTGGCATACGAGCTTTATATATTTCTGCACAATTCATGCGAGAATCTGTGGGCAACTAACAATTATCTAATGAAAAAATGGAGGATTGATACAAAAATAGTATAAATCTTAGTTATGAAAACTCGATGTCTGATAATAATGAGAATAAAATATAACGATAAATATAACATGTTTGACGAAGTATTTATTGCGTTAAATTATTTGTTGTTGCTTTGTCATACTAAATTTGAATATGATCTTTTAGATATTATTTCAACTACCGGAGTGAGGTGTATGATGGCCTTTTAAAGACATTCTAGTCTGGTATTCGGAAGTAATCTTGCTTATTGATAATGTCAGAGTAAATGCAACTCTTTTATAACACTTGAAGAATTCATTTTGTCAGAGCAATGCATTTAATCTAGATTAGACATATGACAACGCTTAAAGGTCTTGGTCGTAAATAAGTTGAATTGCCGATATTACAATTAATTGTTTAAAGGATTCCGGGTTCAGTGGTCCAATGGTGGAAAATGTCAGCAGCGTCGACCGCTTCGGTGTTTCATCTGTCGGAGATCTAATTAATACCTTCAAGTGAGCGAACAAAAAAAATAACAAGCAGGTACTATTAGGAGCAACGAATAGTGAGGACAATGATTGATTGATATGGTCGCTTGCGGGCGCGTGGGCGTGTGAGCATTTGCATTGAATTGATCTCGCATCGTCTTTCGAATAAAGACCCACGTGTTTTAAGTAATGGCCGCACCGTACTCTGGGTTGATGACCACAAACATCTCAGAAATCAATTTATTTTCATATTTATTAAATCGTTTTACATATTTGAAACATATATGCGCAAAGTTCCCGGCTCGTAGGGATATTAATATAAATGTTCCAAAATAGAATGGAATACATAATGGTATTTATGATATCGATATACTAATTTTCAAGTCAAGTTTTGGCCTTAACTAGGCTCAAGAGTGCAAATTTTAACTTTCTCTAGCCTCAAAACCTCAAACTCGCATGTGTCACGCATTGTTTTGAGACCACACTATAAGAATACTTGATGGATAACCACTTCATACTAAGCAAAAATGTAAACAAACGATTACGGTATAATATAAACGTGTAACGTTACTTACGTAGAAATACGTCAAAAATTACGTTTATGGACTTCCAAAGAAATCTAAATTTGATTCAAAAAATTAATAAGTTTTTATATTATATTTCATATATTATTTATATATGTACTATAATTAACAAAAGATATATTATTTGCTTTATTATATTTATTTAATAAAAATGTTCTGATTGAAGTATATAATACTTTAGTAGTTTAAATATTTTGTCAATAAAATTACCCTAATTATTGTCAATCCACATAAAAATCTAAATCTCACCATTGATATAAACTGCATCGTTCGTGTAAAACGCGCCATCTTTTGCTGAAAATCCGTTTTCATCTTCAGACACACTTCCGCACGTCAATGCTGTCAAGCTTAAGCAGAAAATAATTAATTGAGTCCTTATTGACATTGCGAATTTTTAAAAGCATTCACTATTGAATTATTGATGACAGAAAAAATGTAAAATGCGCGACGCGAGGATGTGCGTCTCGTAAGGAGTCACTCCGCAAAATGCTTTACCAACTTTACGCCGCTCCTTTATAATAAATGTTTACAGTGTCGCTCTACATTAGCTTGAAAGATAACAGAGCTTTTTCTCCTTTTGTACTTGCCTGACATTTGCTGCCATTATAAACGAGCTTTTAAAATATAACAATCCCCTGATTTGGTGCGCCCGAAAGGTGATCTTCGATTTATGGTGTTTATTTTTGCATCGCTCATATTCACACGGTGTGTTAACAAAAGGAGTTTTGGATTAGTCATTTTAGAGATCAACGAACTCCATTGGAATTTTTTCATCAACTCCAGACCAAAATTTCGTTAACTCCAGGATAGAATAATATATCGAAAGGAACAGATCTATATACCTCATTTGTTAACATTAATAACATAAATCGTGTTTGATCATGTTATTTGGACAAAAATTACATACAATTATCAACGTTATTAAAGAATGAACAAAATTTTTTTCAATTAAATGAGTTACAAATTTCGGTAATTGCACGTTTCTTGGACCGTGTAGGACCCAAAAACATAAAAATTTAATACTCATTCGATTAGCCGGATGGTTCATAATAATGTTTTATTTTTTCGTACGTAAAAATTCGCTTATAAATTACTTTAAACATTAAACATAATGTGGTATCCATTAATTTTAGCAACTTGGGATACATTTATATTACTTAGTCATTCTTAAGTTACATTGATTGAAAAGGTTAAAAACACCTCCTCGGATCCCTCCATTTATTGCTTGATTTTTCACTTAAAAGGTCATTTAATTTTCTTTTTTATTTTAACGCATACAAAATTTGTTCAAAGATGACCGACTAAAGTATCTGAGGATTTTTCATCCTGCCAAGGGATTCAAATGCGTAAGAGTCACGTTTAGAACCCTGTAGACATGCATTATGTCTATATGATTCGATAAAGTACCGTAACAAAATTCATACTCCTTTAAATAACTACGGAGCTAAATTTAAATGTCAATAACCTTTTAAAAATATAGTGCCTCATTAATTTTGCACTATTCTTTAGACGAGTGAGTATTAGTTGTGAGGACGAGCGAGGAGAGTATTTGACGTAATGTAGAGCTTGAACTTGCGCGTACTATTAACTTGGGATCTCACGCTGCTCTTGTATTTTATATTAAACTAACATTAACATGCAGTTTTGCTCGCGAAATATGAGCTTAGGTGCCTGCTATAAATTGTAGAGCAACACGTAATATATTGGAACAAATAATAGAAGTCTAAGATTTCCAACGGTTTTTTAGTTTCTCTTCTTAAAAATAAATAATTTTCACGATATCTTCATTTAATGTACAGTTAATACAATTTTAAGAATTTTTATAATCACTACGTAATCAGCGTTGTCGTCGGGTAAACTGTGTGGTATTAATGTTGTAACTCAGATGAAATATTTGGTATCAATTAGCTTAAAATACGTTTTTCTTAACTACAATTACTTTGGATATTGCTTGATTCAAATATAATACAGCTTCATAGATCTTTCTTGGTGTCGATACCCGCGTTTTCGCCCTTTATACTTTACCCGTCTCTCAATAGTATTTTTATAATATTTTAAAGTACATTAACGAAGTACCATGTGCTACGGTACATAAGCGATAGTACAAGTTTCAAGTACCAGAGCGTAAAAAAACTGGTTAAAAATAATGAAAGAGAACACTATATTCGTAGTTAAGATTACAGACTACTATTACAAAAGTACTCTACACTTATACTCCCCAATTGTCATTTTGTAAAACTATTCATATGTTTAGTAGTACAAATAGCCTGGTATGTATCGGGATTCAAACGGGTATCCCGTGTTCCAATCACTGGCATGTGGCAACTATTTGTCGAAGGGTTGTGTGTAGTAAGAACTTAATTATCATGTGCTCTAGAAGTCGTGGTAAGCATCATGCATCATGAAAAACCGCCATGATAGATAGTACTCCATAAAGTTCTTCAAAGTGTATAAAGATAAGAGAATCTACACTTAACCAGCACGGCTAACTGCAGCTCAGTCCTTCTCAGTCTGAAGGGAGACACATGGCATGTAGTGGATTATAATGGGTCGATAATTATGGCAATCTTTGTGCTGCATTGACCATTTATAAGATAAACTGTTTATTCATATAAATAATATTATTGTGTATCTTGAGGTACCTCTTTTAGTATTGTTTCAATGGTAAATATAAAGCTTATACACATTTAAATGTCCCCGAAGGTCTCTATATCCATTCGCTGTTCAAAAACTGGATCCAAATATCAGCATCAAGTGTCCAATCAACTAAGCGCGTAAGAAGATTAGACTTAAACGCGTACATAGCCTCATTAATCTTTAGAAATACCGTTATGTCAATTTCGACAGTACCTATGTCTGACTGTAAATTGCTTGTACACGTTTTATAACTATGTATGTAGAATAGTTTACTTAGCCGTGAGACGAGCTTTCGTTCGAAAAATAGTTATTTGTGCATTATTTTATAATGAAGATGGAAATAGTCGAGAAACAATTATTTCATGAAATGTTGATGTCCAATTAACACGGTCGACACCGCCGGCACCAAGAGGGCTGGTTCATATCTCACGCAGAGAATTGCGATTGTAACTCAACGCGGGATAGCTGCTAGCTTTCTCAGCACCCTGTCGCATGGGTACGGACTCCTTTTAAATTGTTTAGTTTTGAATTTTATTATAATTAGTTTTAAGATTTTCATTATTGTATTTAAAATTATAAATTAAAAAATAGTCGAAAATTTAATGTTTTAATGTAATTATATCACAGTGTCAAGGACCCTGATGTTCTGCCTCTTTTTGTAAATCTTTGAAAGATACCGAGTTTTTGTGAGTACGAGCGGATTATGTACGATTAAAATAACTTGTTAAAATTATTCAAGATAAATTTGCACAGCAGCCGCTCAGCGTTCGTAGGGTGCCTATACAATCTTCAAAGGAAATAATTAATATCCAACAAGGCGACGTTTCTTTAGGTTCCTACTGGATGAGTTTCCGTTGTACATTGTACATTGTATATTGCAAATACAGAAAGTCGTTAAAAATAAAAGCTCACAACTTCAACTCCTACCATCTTCTCACTATGTTCTCTATCGATCAGAGGTTTACCAAAATAATCTACTGGCCACGATAAGTTTTTGTACTAATTATTATATCGATATATCTCCCCAACTGATTAATTATTTATTCGTTGCTACATACAAGCCATCACGACTAGTTTACCTAGCTAGTTTCTTATTTTCTTAGTGCCTCTAAAATAGTACATGGAATAATCAAACTTCCTTTTAGCAAAACATCACTGAGGACAAATATTATGTTTAGTTAACGGAATAATAATTTCAAGTCAAGATTCAAAGAAAACGAACAATAGGATGACAGCATCAAGATAACGACTCATTTATGTTATAATGCGTTGCGACTAGATATTATATATGGCAGTGCTACAGTTCATCCGCGGTACGGAGAGGGAATCACAACTCTGAAGCCATTCTAATGTTTCGGTTTATTTTAATGTGTATGATTTAGCGAGCACTCGACATCA
Source organism: Phocides pigmalion okeechobee (assembly GCA_018251015.1). Taxonomy (NCBI): domain Eukaryota; kingdom Metazoa; phylum Arthropoda; class Insecta; order Lepidoptera; family Hesperiidae; genus Phocides; species Phocides pigmalion. The sequence continues at coordinate 7,049 of DWON01011118.1, forward strand.
ATTGTTCGGCAAACTCAGTTACAGGCAGCTCTTGTAACATTAAAAAATGATTGATCTATTGTAAAAAAGCAAAACCAATTGTTATTAAATACTTACAAGAACTTTTATTACCATAGTTTAGGCGTACAAAGATGCTTAAATAAAAAAACTAACTCATTTTTTTCTCTATTTAACAAAATATACTAGTATTGTATAACTAGGTACACTTATACTGAAAGCAGTTACTTGTTGACTCGCGTGGCATAGCTGTAACTATACCGATATGATACAGAGAGGATTCCGGTTTTTTATTCCCACCTAAAGAGATGGATTAGGTCATATGTATTTGGCAAAGGGAGATCTCCCTCCAGGCGAGTTGATGTGCCTGGGGAGCGACCGTGCTCCGATAGTGTCATTTCGGAGTTTTGTATATATGCCAGGTATTTAGAAAACTTCGATAGCGTGATTCAGGATCGTGTGGCGCCATCTCTTGTCGAGTTGCGGAAAGTCGCCACATGTATTTTGGATCTGAATGTTAATGTTTAGATTCAAAATACATATGTTAATCTTTCTAAGTGCCCATGACACCCACGAACCATGAAATAATAATGAGGGACTACGATTGTAAAATTGTTGTTTGGATTTGAAGGGTGTATAAGGGAAATAAACTAAAATGACGCATTTTAACTTAGTCCTCAGAATAATGTTTTATCACCTGCCTATTGTAAGAGGCACTACATGGATTCTTCTTGGTCGTTGCAATCCCGGGAAGGAGTTTGTGTGAGTAGTCACTCACCAACGTAGGCACAAACCGGTGCCCAAGTAGTCGGTGAAGTTCCCCCGAGATGTAATCAATTGGGACGTCGTCCTACGAACACCAATTGCATTCGTTTCGAGATCATTGTATTCTTTAGGAGGACTGAAGGATGTTATCTAGGGGGTTTCAGTAGAAGAAAATTTCTTATAACCTGGAATTGCTTTCACGATACTCGGTCACTCTATTTTTCGACTGCGTGTTCGTTTATTTTTTCTATTTCATTTAATAAATACTTATTTATTTATATTACAGGTCATATTTAAATATTTATTAATTCCAGTAAAGCTGTCTTTTACAAACATTTCTATAGGCATCTTTGCGATGAAGTCAATTAAGGCACTTAATGCATTCAAAGGGATTGGGATTAGATTTATTTCGCATGAACTACAAAAATAATATTATTGTTGTTTATACAAATCATCCAAAATTTATAGCGTAAAGTTTGTTGAAAATTATGAACGAATATAACCTAACTTGTTTCATAGTGTACCCAGATAAATACAATAAAGACAATCCAAAGTAGAGAACGCAATATTATAAAAGTCTGAATATTTAAAGCGCCTGATAAAATAAAAACAGCAAAATATGAGTAATAAACATAGTCTAATGGAATGCAGCAGGGTAGTGTAAAATTACTATTCACTAAATATTATAAAACAAAATCCCCCGTCACATCTGTCTGTCTGTCTGTAAGCGATAAACTCAAAAGTTATTCGATGGATTTTCTCAGTTTTCAACAACACGTAGAGTGATTCCCGACGAAGGTTTTGCTGCATAATAGGTAAGTTAAGTTTGTTGTGAATTAAATATTTAAATTCAAAATAATAATTCAGTAGTCGCTCGAAATAGACGTATTTAATTGTTAGGTTAAACAAAAATAATGTAAGTAAGTATAAACTCTATTACCCGAGCTGCGCCGGGTCGCTAGTATTAGTATATATGTATAAAAATGTTTAAGATGCTTATATTCATGTAAGTAATAGAAAGAAGCATTTAGCCCACTGAATGTAACGAGTGACAAAATATTCCTAAAGGTATTCTATGCATTTGCTTATTGATTATTTCATTGATTGATGGAGATTGCATTTCATTTGTTTACGATATACTTAAACTGGTCACAGTGACGATACGGTTCTTAAACCTAACTCTTAATCTCTAATTCCATGTAGAGCGTTAGGCATACCTGAAGTCAATCACATATGCGTTTCTACTCCTCGAGATTAAGAAAGGACACTTTGGGAACTAACTGGAGTGCTTCAATAAAGCAAATTAGTTTTAATACTCCTCTAACCAGAACACAGCAGAGCTTCTATTCTGCTGTATGGCCAAAGGGGGCAATGCTTTTTAGTGGTAGTTATGATTCAGCTCAGACGGCACCTGTAGTATATGGAGTCAGGTACAGGTTTCTAAGGGCCGCCATAACCACCTAACATTAAGTGGTCTTTATGTTTTCGGGTTTACTATGTCCGTACATATAACTTAAATAACTTTAAAGTACTTATTTGCGACTGCAGAAGTAGAGCGGATACTCATTGTATAGGCATAAACATGCATATCTATTGTATTATCGACTTTTGATCTGCGCTATGATGTTAATTTATACTTCTTGTGCACAATATTTAGTACAAAAAACGACATAACAACTTGACGTACAATACACCGTGTTGTAAAATAAAAAAGTAAAAAGGGAACCTTGTAACTTAATTATTCATTTTATTAAAATTTTATTCATATTATATGCCAAATCATACTCCGGAAGATGTTTTGCCCCTTACGCCAAGGCTAAGGATGCCATTTAAAAACTTCACACAAACATAATAAAATATTAATTAGTATTGTAATCTATTACATGATAATCCATTATAACATTATACAGATGATAGCAGGTATATTCTGCTTATATTCTCACAGGGCGACCCAAATCTCAACGCCAAATGTCAAAGACAAAGAGTTATTATGTATTTTGGGGAAATTGGAAAAATCACTATGTTACTTCAATCTTTTCCGGCAACTGACTATTTGTGATTCTGAGGCCTGATTTGTGTTCATAAATAAACCATATACAAAGACAGTGTTACAGATAAAACAAGTGGATATGAAAATACTAAAGTACTTAAAAACATAAAGCAATTAAAAAAGTACTAACTACAAACAAACTTTATGTTACTAATACAATGTTCATCCTCATTAGTAGTAGTTACCTACAAGCTTTTGTTGAGATAATTAATTTTAAACGATCGTTAAAATTTAACATAATATCAATAAGGTATTCAATTAAATCATATATTATATCATATTGTTATAGTAGTTCAAATATGGCAGGTGGTTCCACTGCAACGGCACTAGAGACCTCTATTTGTACCTTATAATAACTGCTTAAATCCATAACTTAGTCAGAATCCTCCCCTCTTTTTGGGGTATACTAATACAGATATATATTGGTGACGATGGCACTCCTAGACGTAGACTCCTAGAAAAGTAAGAAACGGGCATGCAGGCTACCTGGTGTTAAGTGATCACTGCAGC
>DWON01011119.1:0-10370 GCA_018251015.1 Phocides pigmalion okeechobee
CAGTAAAAAAAAAATAGTTACTCTTATATTTGTCCATTACTAATATGGTTGGATTGACTTCTGTAAACGATTGAATTAACGTAACTAAGCATCTCAGTAGACTGTTTCTTATGGTTAACACTTAGACTGATGCGCTCAAATATAAGATCGGGTCAGCATTGCGGGAGGCGGCACTAAACTGGAGCATATTTGCCTAGACTGAAGATGCGCCGGCAATTCACTGAAATATTGTATTTTTTAGCATCCGTGTATAATTTACGCATACACAGACGTAATATCCGCCCCCAGTCTTGTAGCGCCGACGTAAAATCAGAACAGAAATCCATACAGGTTTGTCTGTACAACAGAGTTGTATACGAGCTGCGAGCGCGTTGCGCCGCGTAATACACAGCATTGTTGTACGCTGGGAGTGTTAATAGTGTTTTACTTACACATTATTGGAGGCGACCATCTTAGTCCTCAAGAGTAGGAACACATCCGTGTCCAGTCTTAAATAGAAGTTCTGTTCTATTTGAAATTGGACGTGGTCGTCCATGGGCTGCAGTGACCACTTAACATCAGGTGGCCTGCATGCCCGTTTGTTACTCTTTCACAATTAATAAAAAATACAAGTTAATGGATCAGTCACACTACAGACACAGGTAGTTCGGTGTCCAGCATGTGATGGAAAGTGCTCGGTCAGAAGTCTGAAGTCTACATCTGAAGTCGTTTGAAAATTCGTTACTGCATCTGAGGATTATAATGGTCGACTCATATCATATATTATTGGCCTATTTTCTAGTTCTTAATTCATCATCATCATCATCGGGAGACTTCCCAGCCTTAAGGCTCCCAGGAGGCAGGTAGCCTCTATGCTCGGGCCTGAACTCAGGATTGCACCCCGGCTTAACTATACTTTCCCTCGCCCACTGTTAACAGGGTCTCGGGATAAGGTCTTAATTCTATTCCGCTATAGTTGTCCTATTTTGAAAGAGCCATTGTTATTTGGATTTAACTAGTGAATACTTGCGATTTCATCTGCGTTTATAATTATATTAATAACAAACCGGTTATTTATTTCTAGGCACGAAAATGTACATCGCTGAACGCGTAGTTTATAAATAAAAAAATAAGTATAAAAAAATGCAAATTTCTTAAACCAAAATAACTTTATGTTAAATGAAGATTTGTTGCCGTTTTTATTTTTTAAAAAAGGGTCAGTGTCTAAGAAGTAAAATTTTTAATCTGGCTAATAGTTATTGCGCGTGCAATGCGCTAACGCGCGTAGATTTCATTTTTCATGAACATTTATATTAGGAATCACTAATTTCATAATAATCGATAAAAATAATAGTGTTAAATGATTACCCTTACTTTTGTTAATTTTCGACTCGTTATAGTTCATGATACTTCAACAAACAAAATTACTTTTTTTTATTTTTTACTATGTACGAGATACTAACGCTTAACTAACATTTTTGATTGCCAATATTTCGAACCAGTTGCATGGCTCGTGGTAACGGCGAAACTGCGAATGATTATACTCCTTAAGAATACGAAATATGTATGGTGTTCAATATTTTAGACACATATTTAGAATATTAACAGACCAGTATGGATACTTACGTAACGCATTTAAAGTTAATCTGATTATTTGAAGGCGCTTAATCCTATGAATGAAATGATAAATTCGCACCATACTACAGCTGTTTCCCCCTCCACGTATTGCACAAAGATGCCAACCGCTTTATGTCATAGCTACGTATATTCAACAAGGTCTTGTATTTAGAATGCTTACGATAGCATTCTTTGTAAGTTGACCAACCTCCTTACAAGGAGGTAGGATCTGTAGGGTATAACCAGGGTGATACAACAGCGGAAAAGATGTGTGTTTTGGAGTTTCTTTCGCCGCCTCTCCTCCAAAACGAAACACCTTACGGGTCGGGGGTAGTTTATTGACGTTCAAAAAGACTTCTGTGAATTTTAAATATGGATAATAAACAATTAAAAAAACAATAGGGGGGCTTTTTATAAAAAATCTCGATTTTATTCTCTCCAAAAAAAAATACACCCAAACTTCACACTTATAGCAGTATATCGATATATAGCAACATATAACACGTGCAAAATATCGATAGGATATAGCAGTACTATCAAAACCTTAAAAACGCTCGATGGTTTCGTGATCTAATATTATCGATAAAATGCAAGCTACTATGTACAACTTCAACAACTTCATCAGTTGATGAAGTTCAGCGAAGTTCAGAAAAACGCGTGCCAATACTACTGTATTAACACGTGTTTTGCACTAAATGCTATGGATGGTATTGAAAGATCGTAATACTATCGATAACCTTATCGATAGTTCGATGTTTCGACTCCGTTCTCAACGTCATCTATCGATGGATAGAGAACGATAGGGCAAACTCAAGAAATGGCAAATACTAAAATCGATATAAGTTCGAGTGGGGCTTGCGATGAAGTTTACGATCTTAACGAAAATAATATATATGTCGCATAAATAACACAAATATATATTGTGTGCTGTCGCTAATCAGATTAGCACTTAGATTGGCGGTGGAGTCAATTTGCATATAGTACAAAAATAGTAAATTAGTTAATAATAGTAGAAAAGATAATATTAATCTCTTCATTCCATTCATAGTAAAATGTAATTGACTCCCTAATTTACGTAATTTAAAAATAAGATGAATGAAGTTTGTTTTGTTTTTTAAAGCAAATCTAAATACTTGTATTGGTAACAATAACAATAACTTTTTATTATTTTTTATGCTACGCACATGTTTAAGACATCAAATACAGTAGTTTTAGGACTATAAAATATATCGGCAAAAATGGCAGTTTTTTTTTATTGTGATAGAGTAAGAAACGGGCATGCAGGCCACCTGATGTTAAGTGGTTACTGCAGCTCATGGACAAACGCGTCCAATCTCGAATAGAACATAAGTTCTATTTAAGGATGGATGCCGATGGGTTCTTCCTACTCTTGAGCACTAAGATGGTCGCCTCCAATTATGTGTGTCGAGCAACCACACCTTCCCAACCGAAACACAATAAATGCAGAACATGTTGCTTTACGGCGGGTTACGAAGGTGGCGGTGGTGCCGCCCCGGGCGAATTCTAACGGCTCTACCACCTTTAAGTATTTAATACAATTTGTATATTTTATTATAATCACTATATTTATATATATTTACAATGATGAAAATCTTAAAACTTAAAGTCCGTGCCCATGCGGCATGGGTCCAAGAACACTAGGTGCATTCCATTATAATCAATTGATACTGCTTCCTGGAACTGTGTAGAAACCGTGCAGTGCTAGAATATTTCAATATGACGTGGCTTTTATTTATTAAAAAAAAATACGTAAACTTTATTTTTATTTCTAATTATATGATAACTCTACTTTGTGATTTTTTTTAATCATTAATCAGTAGAATTGTTAATAATAAATTAGTAAAAAATCTCTACTCACACAACGTCAGTAGACTTTTTTCCTGCATTTGCTACCATGATTTTATAAAATGGTAGAATTCTGTCCTGGAATATGGTATATTCTCGCACTACGATACTGGCATCACTGCCAGTGTGACGTCACGTAAAATAAGCTGACGACATCTTTCCAGACTTCGCAATAAAATGAATTTCCGTGGCTTTTCGTAGTGTTTCTACGACACATTGTGTTTTTAAACATTTATAGACTTTAAATTATAAACGTGTTGTGTTAGTTTTACTCGGAGCGATGGTCTCTATTTAATTTTAGTGACAGCGAGTGATGAAGGCAAAAGAAAATGGCTACCTTCGAACGCATGTTGATAGCCAGGAAACACATAATTATATCTGATAGATACAACATTGTCCGTAAAATCGGCGGTGGAAGCTTCGGGGACATCTTTTTAGCTATAAATATTAATGATGGAGAGGTAAATACTCTGTGATAAATTAGTTTTTATTTAGAAATCGTCTGTAACAATATCGTTGTCTTGTGTCGACTCGTCCGGGTATTTCGGGTTTTTTGAGCTTGAAAATGGCGGTCTGGGCGTATTCACACGAAATAACTGAATAATTCCAACCGTTGGTTATTCCAAGTACCACTGCCACATCCCAACCTCCATTACATTTAGTATTTTTTTCATTCATTTACTAATAAAGGAAACCTTATTTTTAAAGTTTGTTACTCTTTATTCGTAAGGTGTCTTATACTAATTAATTAAACATAATTGCGCAAATGAAATGCGTAGTCAATTTATTTATATCACTAGTTTGCACAGTGATATTATCAGTTACAAAGGAATAGGCACCTACACAGGACGATAATGAACACTGATCTCACAGCTGATTCGACTGTATTAAGTATTTTTACTATACACTATTCTATTCTTATTACAGTATAGCATATCATTGCATGAAATATAAGATGAAATGTTTGATACACATGTCACATTTTTTGTTTAATACACATCCATTTAGGTCATAAAAAATTAATATAATTAATAAGTTACCATATTATTTTTCACCAACATACATTGGGGAGGCATGGTGGAGTATGTGGGTTGCTTTTGTGAAGGTCTGTAACTGGGACATTAGGTTTGCAGCTACAGCTTCATTGTAGTCTTTGTTCCAAGAACTACTTGGGGTTAAAATGTCCACTGCCCATAGCGCTTACCAACTTCCAACAGTATAGGAGTTACATGAAGTTGATCAGAGATATATACTTAGTCTTAGGGCTATGTAATATTTCCTAAGTTATTGTTACCTTATATAAGACTCAGTATTGAAATTTTAGGTACATTATACTATCAATACTAGAAAAACACCCCTTTTAAGGTATTTTATGTAAAGCTGTTGGGGCTTAACAATAATATAAATGTAAATATAACCCTGGAGAAATTATAACAAATAATTGTATGCACATCTTGGTTCATAGTCATTGTACTAAAATGACCATTACTCATACATGATTATAGATATTTTCTGGTACATATCTGATATATAATTGATCATGCTATAAATAAATTATAAAACTCAATTATTAATTTTAAAAGTATGACAGAATGTGAATTATGTTAAATAGCCTAATAATAAATAAATAATTAAAGATTTCAATTGCATGCAAAGCTTCCTAATCCACACCTGGTCAGCTTTTTAAGATCAGACTTTTTATTGCGGGGGCACAAAGGGGCATGCAGTGCCCCCAAAGGTTAAAATCACATTATCTCATTGTTTATAAGCCTCGATAAGATTTAAGTCTGCGGTAAAACCATGTAATTGTTGTCTTATTTTCGACATGTCCTTAGTACACCAAATAATGGTGAAATAATTCACATTATAAATGAATAGTTTTTCTTTTAATTTAAGATATTGCAATATGTACTTTACAGAGTTCATACCGTACCTATAAGATAATAAACATCTTTTTTATGCATGAAATTAGGAAATTCTGGTTATAATTATAATAAGGAAAAAAATGTTTGGGGTAATTGTTATAATTTCATATTTAGAATACATACACATAAAATATTCTTTATTTTATTCAATTTAGGTTACATAACATTACACTACATTTAATATAATCATTAATTAATAACTATTATTAGTTAAATTAACATCTTTTCATTCATAACATTATGAAACAGTTCCAGACACTAGATACAGTACTGCGTAAGCCTATATGAGTTGGATGCATTAGATGGGTTTCTAAATATACTTTGTTTATTAATAGACACATATCAGATGTACAAGTCAAGCAACATGAAGTCATAAAGGCAGTACATATTTGAACTTTATAGGATGATAATTCAATAGTTGGTAGAAGTCTGCTTCATCCTTATAGGTATCTGAAAAGACCAGAGTTAAGCAACTCCTGTTTCTTACACAAGTATAAATATACAGAAGAGAATTGTTCTAAGTTTTTTCTCTGTCATTCTGTGGATTGTAAGGAAATTATTCAAGGTATATTAAGAGAGCAATATAAAACATTATTTTCTAAAATCTTAAATATCTATAAAATATAAATATGTATATTATAAGGGATGTTTCATTTTAAATTTATTTATTAGTGAAATGTAATTAAACAGGTTTCTATGTGTGTAAATATTTTAAGTATATACCTATGAAACGAAAGTAAAATATTGACTGATACATAATAAAAAGTAAAAGATATAATGTAAACATATTTGGAATGTAAATACTTTGTAGAATATAATATGTACAACTTTTTTATTCTCACTTATTACATCATTTTTGATATGATTACTTGACTTTCTGAGTTCAATTATTTTTGATGGAAAAGTAACAAACGAGCGTGCACGCCATCTGATCTTAAATGGACTCTGCAGCTCATGGACATGTCAAACTAATGTCCTGCCTGACATGCATAGATGCTTTGCTACTCCTGAGGCCAGATGGTCGCTGCTTCAAACTATAACCGGTAACTGTACCTCCCCAACACCCAAACATCTTTACGGCGGATTATGAGGGCGATAATACCTCCAGTCATCTGTTGTCTGACACCTTGTAATTTTTTAGAAGTGCCATTCCATCGCAAAATAACTGTGTCAATAAAGTGATAACTTGTGGTTTTCTTTAAAAAAAATATGTGCAATTTGTAAATGATATCCGTTGTTGCAGGAGGTAGCAGTGAAGGTAGAATCGACGAAGGCGCGGCACCCGCAGCTTCTATATGAGAGCAGAGTGTATAAAATGCTCCAAGGGGGCATCGGCATACCACATATAAGGTAAGTTCTTTTAAATTCTCTAATGAGGTCGGGTCAGCGTTGCGAGAGAAGACACTGAACTGGAGTTGTTTTCTCTAGACTGAAGATGCGTCGACAATTCATTGAATTATTGTATGTTTTAGCATCTCTGTATCATCTATGTATACACAGACGCAATGTCCGCCGGCAGTCTTGTACAACACGGGTGTGTACAAGCCGCAAGCGCATTGTGCAAAGTAATACACATTAGTGTAGTACGCCGCAGGAAAAGTTTTAGGAATAGAATTTTAGTTTTTTTAATGCTATTTGTCTATGTGACGGATGTATCAATTTTAGTCTTAATTAAATTGTATCCCTGTACAATTACATTATCTAAAATTGAATTAATCGTACGTATCGTAGGTAATACCTATTCAATTATAAATTTAAATGCAAATTGGTTGGCAAATCTTTTTTTGGTTATTCCCTTGGTTCATTCTTAGTTCGCTTACGTCCTATAGTACGTTAATATCAAGACCAAACACAAAAAATAATTTAAAAGGTTTTTACAGAACTAACACTGCTATTGATTTTTATATGTATACATACGTAGTCACCATACAAGGTCCTTGTAAATGCGTAAGCCTGATAGCGACACCGATGTATTACGCGTATTGTCTATCTAATGCCGTATCTAATATCGTATAATAAAATATATTTTTTTACTGCACTATCGATATATTTTACGAGTGATCTGCGGCTGACGTGTTTTTAGAATTTTATTATTTATTAGTTCATATATATGTATGAATGTGTTGTGTGTGTGTGTTTACGTAAATTATTTATTTTATTATTAGTAAGAATAATTTCTTGCTTTTTTGTTTAACTTAATTTTTAACGCGAATTTTCTGCATCCACTCAGGGTTAACTGGCAGAGAATGCCCTCAGGAATTAAGTTTGCCCTTTTGTAACATTTCTCTTTAAAAGGTGATACGATAAATCATTAAATAAGTCAATAAATAAAAAATACGCGTTCAACTATGTGTTTTCTTGCCGTGGAAATGTGGGAGAAGTAATGGGTAGTGTTAACACTTTGACTGCGGAGTTCACATTTATTTACATAAATGTGAAGTCTAATGACAGTCATTACACTGAAGATGTTTTCTCTAAACTGGAGATGCGCGGACCGATTCATACAGTTTTGTGTTTGGCAGTATCCGTGTACCGTCTACAATACGAATACTACTACTACGAATACAACGACGTGTAATCGTCGTTGTATTCGCCCGCAGTCTTGTAGCGCCTACGTAAACACGGCACTTGCGTTTGCCCGTAATCCATACAGAATTGTACGTACAACACAGCAATTGTTTCCCGCAGTAAGTGTTTGCGACAAACACATTGTTTAGTGTGTTAATGAGGTCATGAATGTACATATGTATATAAATAGACCCCTAAAAATTTTCATTATTCATTGTAAACGTAATGTCTATCACAGATGCATTGCTACATCTAATGATCAAGTTAGCAGGCCTTATACGTAAGTAAGTCAAACGAACCCTTGTATCGAAATGCTGTAAGATTCACGCTAAAAATAGGAATACAGCCTCTGTCATCGTGACGTGTCACGTGACTACATCGTGACATTCTCGCAACTGTGTAAAGTGTCCTATTTCAAGATGAACAAGTGACCCGTGTCTATATCGCACTTTAAGAATAAATAACTTCTGACAACTATTGATTTGGATTCTATTTCGTTAACACATTCGCTGCGGTGTTCATATATTGTATCAAGTCAGCGTTGCGGGAGGCGGCGCTAAAATGGAGCTGTTTTCTCAATACTGAACTATTGTATTTACAGAAATATTGTATTTTTTTTATCCGTGTACCATCTACGAATAAACAGACGTCGTTTCCGCCCGCAATCTTGTAGCGCCGACGTGAACACGGTATACGAGCCGCAAGCGCGTTACGATAAATAATACAAGAGAGTTGTACATCTAGTAGGGATAGTTTTTGAAGGTCCCTAATAATATTTTTCTCACATATCTTTCATGTACAGACAGCGATCACATATAATTTTACTGTTTGTTAAGATAGTTTAACACTTTGACTGCGGCGAGCATATAGTAGATCGCGGGAGGCGGCACTAAACTGGAGCTCCTTTGTCTAGACTGAAGATACGACGACAATTCACACAAATATTGTATTTTTTAGCATCCGTAAAACATTTACGAATACACAGATATTGTTTCCGCTCGCAGTCTTGTAGGTCCGACGTAAACACGCACTTGTTCGCCCGTAATCCATACAAATGTGTCTGTACAACATAGCCGTGTAGGAGCCACAAGCGCGTCGCGCCCAGAATTACACAGCAGTGTTGTAGCCTCAGGGAAAGTGTTAAAGCTGTTAGCGTTTTAATGGAATTTGGCACCAATTAAACCTAATGTATATGTTAATTTGTTTGAACATTTAAAATGTATCTTAATACGTACGTCCTACAAACTTGGCACAGATGGCTTTGTTTACGATTCAACCGTTTGGGCCACTTTGGTCTGATAGCTTATCATTACGTATGATAGATTTATTTGGGTCTTATTGACAATCGTAAAACAATCAATAGGACACCACATAGTAGATTAATAATCGGTTTTTGAAATAAACATCAATTGTCCGTATAATTATTGTTGTCCGTTTAATTTTGCAATAATATCTTACTAAAAATGTTCGACCGTTCATCTGATATATGAAATTATTGAAAAGATTTTGAGAAGATTTAAATATTATTATCATATTGTGAAGGTGTTTTGGTACGAAATTTTAAGAAATTGTAAACGCTCATAGAAGTCAATTAAAAATTACACAAATATTAAAGTATACAAACGACGCAGGGTTGGACTGGGAAACGACGGAAGGTTAGTTCAGTACAATTGCTCCATCCTCCCTTCTTAATATACACCCTTATAAATAACGGTAGGCGTTAGTGAACACACTTCCATGCAAATAACGATAGGTATCAAATCAAATTTTGCCAATTATATAAATGTCCATGCAAATAAATATACGTGGCAGTAGTCTATAGTCTATAGTCCTGTGTAGTCATACGGCCATGTAAGTAACCATAAGTAGCACTGTAGAAACGTCGATGCAAATAAATATAGGCGGCAGTCACCACACCCCCATGCAAGTAATTAAAGGTAGCATCCTAGAAACGGATAGCAAATACATATAAGAGGCAGTGACCACACGCGCATGACACAAGACAGTATTCTAGAAATGTCCATGCAAATAACTATAGGCGACGGTGAACAGACGTCCACGCAAATAACGATAGGCAACAGATTATGACCGTTACCATTTGCACAGTCCGGTTTGCGCGTTCATTTCTACCACGTATGTGCAGGATATGAAACTAGCTTCCTCTTGAGGTATTCCCTGAACGTTATGACATGGAACTCTAAAAAAAGGAACAAAGAGAGCTCCTCAAAGTCGACAATACTGGTTACGCTTCTGGTGTTCCATTATTGCCTGCCTTGTGGGTAAGATGATCTATATATTGACATATATATGTGTACACACACACGCACACATGCACACACGCACACGCACACACGCATACACACACAGAGTAATGATAATTAGTGTATAGGCTTACTGTATGCCGATACGAAAATC
>DWON01011120.1:0-10369 GCA_018251015.1 Phocides pigmalion okeechobee
CTTTGTGTTTGTGAACTAAGTGCACAATAAAAATTAGCGTACTATCAACCGATGGTGATTTTATTTAACTACACCATCGCCCCGCTAAATTGGTGACCCCGACGAACACGATGAGCGACACCGGCAGCGAGTCCCAACATACCGCCGAGTCACGTAATGAAGGCCACGTAACCTTGCGGCCGAAGAAAATGAAGCGAGTAAGCCACGTGCCCGGGGATGACGTACCACCAGCGACCAGAGGATACAACTTGAAGGTACCTCCGTTCTCCCCTGAGGATCCGGAAATTTGGTTTGCCTTGCTGGAAGGGCAATTTGAAAATTTTAATATTGAGGATGACGCGATAAAATTCAACCAGGTTATCACAAACCTAGACCTAGTCCACGCAAAAGCCGTGAAGGACCTAATTATCAATCCACCTGAACGGAACCGATATTTTAAGATTAAGACAGAGCTAATACGTCGACTCTCAGCTTCCCATGAAAAGAAGGTGAAGCAGTTGCTGACACACGAGGAGTTGGGAGACCGGAAGCCGTCACAGTTCCTGCGGCACTTACAAGATCTCGCTGGGCCCTCCGTGCCAACAGACTTCATACGGACAATATGGTGCCAGCGCTTGCCCAGCAGTATCCAGCCATTGCTGGCCTCCCAGCCTACACTCTCGTTGGAGCAGCTCGCAGACCTGGCTGATAACATCCAGGACATCGTCGCGCCATGCACCGTGATGGCAGCCTCATCGAGTCAGAGCAGCCATGCCAGGGAGATCGCTGAGTTAAAGAAGATGGTGGAGGTGCTGACCCTAAAGGTTGACGAGTGTACACGGGCCCCATACAACCGGTTTAGACGTAGGCAACGTACTCCATCGCGTCGTCGTTCCAAATCCCGTTCTAAGTCAAGATCAGCCTCAGAATATAGACAACATCCTATATGTTGGTATCATAGTCGATTCGGGAACAGGGCAACTAAGTGCATAAAACCGTGTGATTATCCATTAAACAACGCGGGCAGTCCGTAATGGCGGCCGGTGACTGCCCAGGTTCAGGTCGCTTATTTGTTACCGACAAGCGAACAAAAACGCAGTTCCTTATTGACACTGGCAGTGACATATGTGTGTTTCCCCGGTCTGCTTTAAAAGAATGTCGGTCGAAAACAAATTTCGAATTAAGCGCAGCAAACGGTTCAACAATTCACACATACGGGTATATGCATTTAGTTTTAAACCTAGGCTTGCGCCGCGACTTTGCTTGGCAATTTATTGTAGCTGATGTGACTAAGGCAATTATCGGCGTTGATTTCTTGTCATACTTTAATCTTATAGTCGACATTCGTGGAAAACGCCTTATTGATGCTAGCACTACACTTATGACCCCGGGTTTGCCTGTTTTGTCTTCTGAAGGTATTTCTTCTGTGAAGGTTGTTTCTGGTAACTCAATATATCATAATATTCTTTCTAAGTACCCAGAGATAGTAAACCCATCAGGTATACATCGGGCACCCAAGCATAACACCGTACACCATATTCACACTACACCAGGTCCACCGGTATCATCAACACCGCGTAGGTTAGCGCCTGATAAAATGAAAATTGCGAAGAGTGAATTTGAGGCCATGTTACAGATCGGTACGTGTCGTCCATCAGGATCTGCCTGGTCTTCACCACTTCATCTCGCTCCAAAAAAGGACAACGGTTGGCGTCCCTGCGGCGATTACCGTATGTTGAATTCGCGAACTGTGCCTGATAAATATCCCATTAGGCATATCCATGACTTCGCTCATAGCTTGTCCGGATGCAGGGTATTTTCAACAATAGATTTAGTAAAAAGCTACAACCAAATACCCGTTAGTGTGGACGACATTCCGAAGACCGCAATAACCACACCGTTTGGTCTTTTCGAATTTCCGTATATGACCTTCGGACTTCGGAATGCCGGACAAACTTTCCAGCGCTTTGTAGATGATATGCTACGGGGTTTAGATTTTGTTTATGCCTACATCGATGATTTTTTAATTTTTTCCAAGGACGAGGAAACTCACCAGCAGCACCTGCATCAGTTATTCACCAGATTGCAGGAATATGGTATGGTCATTAATGTAGGTAAATGCATTTTTGGAGTACCTGAGGTAGCGTTTTTAGGATACAGCATTTCAGCACAGGGCACGAAGCCATTACCGACCAAAGTCGCGGCTATTCGCGACTTTCCAGCACCAAAAACGGTGAGAGAGCTAAGGAGATTCCTAGGAATGATAAATTTTTACCGTCGTTTCCTACCAGGTGCAGCTGTTCATCAGGCTCCTTTGAACATTCTCCTCAAAGGCTCCGTAAAAGGCTCTCATCCTGTCAATCTAGGATCTGAAGAGCTGGAAGCCTTCAACGCCTGTAAGGACAGCCTATGTAGGGCAGCTTTGCTTGCACACCCTGCTTGTGATACAAAGCTAGCCCTAGTCACAGACGCCTCAGACAGAGCCATAGGGTCCGTTCTTCAGCAGCTCAGAGATGGTTCTTGGGAACCACTAGCGTTCTTCTCGCGTAAATTGAGTCCGTCTCAGCAGAAATATTCTCCCTATGACAGGGAGCTGCTAGCAATTTACGAGAGCGTGAAGCACTTCCGTCACATGGTGGAAGCCAGAGATTTCACCATTTACACAGATCATAAACCTCTGATTTTCGCCTACCACTCGCGGAAAGAGAATTGCTCACCCAGACAGTTTCGTCACCTGGACTTCATTTCACAATTTACTACTGACATTAGGCATATCTCAGGTAAGGACAACATAGTCGCTGACACTTTATCTCGTATTGAGACAATCGCGCAACCTGTTAACCTAGAGATATTAGCCAAAGCCCAACAGTCAGACTGTGAAATGAATAACCTCTTAAACAGCAACACATCCCTGTGTCTTAAGCTGGTAAAACTGCCTGGTTTCCAAGGTGAGTTAATTTGTGATGAGAGGGACGGTACTTTACGACCTTTTATCCCTAAGCAGCTGAGACGTCAAATATTCGACAGTTTGCATTCTCTGAGCCATCCAGGTGCAAATGCAACTGCCAAGCTGGTGTCAGAGCGTTTCGTGTGGCCAGGAGTAAAGCGAGACTGTCGTGAGTGGGTCCGCTGTTGCCTGGCATGCCAACGCTCAAAAATCACCAGACACGTCTCCGCGCCTCTTAGCAACTTTAAGCTACCGAAAGCCAGATTTGCTTTTGTCCACATTGATCTTATCGGACCACTACCTGTCTGCCAAGGGTATCGATATTGCCTCACAGCCGTAGATAGATTCACGCGATGGCCTGAGGTAATACCAGTGGCCGACATTACAGCGCAAACTGTGGCAAAAGCACTACTCAATGGCTGGATCTCACGGTACGGTTGTCCAACGGACATTATAACCGATCGTGGGAGACAGTTCGAATCAGTGTTATTTAAAAACCTGTCTCGTATTATAGGTTTTCAGCACCGTAGAACCACTGCTTACCATCCACAATGTAATGGGCTGATCGAGAGGTTCCACAGACAGCTGAAAGCGGCAATCATATGCCATGGTAACGGATCATGGGTGGACACCCTGCCAGTCGTGTTGTTAGGTATCCGCAGCGCTTTAAAGGAGGACCTTAAATCCTCCTCGGCTGAGCTCCTGTATGGGGAACCCCTTCGACTTCCAGGGGAATTTTTTCAACCTGATCACGACGACTTCATCGACGTGACAGATTATGTTTCGCGGCTACGCAGATTCGTTAAGGATCTACAGCCGTCACCAACCAATTGTCACAGCAGGAGTCACCCTACATTTATTTTTAAAGATTTAAAAACAGCATCTCATGTATTTTTAAGAGATGACGTCATAGGTGGATCACTGAAACCAACTTATTCTGGTCCTCATGAGGTGTTAGAACGAGGTGATAAGGTGGTGAAGATTCTGTACAACGGTAACAAGGTTACAGTATCTGTAGACCGTATAAAACCAGCCTATATACTGCGTGACCATAACACGACTCACACTTCTATCACTCAGAACACAATACACACACCTCACATATCACACTCACCAACCAAACATCCCAAGTCACTCACTACAGACAACCCTTCATATATTCACACCCAACCACACTGTAAGTCGTCCCTTCCTACTGTTACCAATGAGCATCCTAACACTGATGACAATGCCGTCAGAAGAACTCGGTTCGGGCGCAAGGTTAGGTTTCCTGACTATTATCGCCCGTAGGACGGTCTCTGGAGGGGGGTGATGTAGTGGATGTCAACAAAGTTTAAGACAGACAGAAAAAAATTGTACACATAATAAATAAAAAAAAGCTATAATAATATTGTATAAAATTAAATTAAAATATTAGTAATTGAAATTGTATAAAATAAAATATATTTTGTATGTAAAAATGGGACAAACAGATTTGATTTACTATAGCGACGCGTCGAGTCGCCCTGTCGCAGGCAGCGCACCGAGCAGGGCGAACGCGCCCGATGTTTACCGAGTAGCCACTTGCGTATGGGCATCTACGTCGCTGGTCAACCAGTCGGTTAGCAACAACACCCTGCGACGCGAACGCCCGATACCTTATGATTGCTCGTATGCGCTTTCTCATAGTTTATCTTCGAAAAAACTCGCTTTATAAATTCGCTCTAATTAGTTTTCTCCTTCTGTTCTGTTGTGCCTATCCTTCTATTTGTATTGACAATAAATGTGACTTTGTGTTTGTGAACTAAGTGCACAATAAAAATTAGCGTACTGTCAACCGATGGTGATTTTATTTAACTACACCATCGCCCCGCTAAAGATTAAATACATTATAAATAAATAAACAATTTTTATGTTCAGAACCCAACTATAGAATTCTCTGTATTCTGAGTGCCGTGAACATATACAAGAAGTAGTAACCAAATACTAACAACAGAAAATAAAATTCTTAATTCAGACTTATGTTGGAATTTCATTCAAAATTCCATCGGAAAAAATAAAACAAATTGTGAACTGAGGTTTATTTACCTTGCGGGTGCACCCTGTGATCGCTGCAACATTTGGTGTAGCCGCCCCATGTATTCCTTGGGGCATTTCCGCCCCACTCATTATCCCCGATAGTTATTACTGTCATTTTTCAACTCGTTATTTACTCTGAGGAGCGCTGATAGCGAGACATTTCCTCGCAAAAGCCCAACTTTGAGATTAGGGGTGAAGGATTTTCGGGATAAGAAAGGATTTACACGGAATTATACGAAAATTGAAAATAGACCCTTTAAAGTATGTTCTTCATTCGTTCGCCTCTTATTTCAACAGATTTAAAGATTAATCTGCGATTACTTCAGCGATAATAATATAATTTTTTTTTGAGACAAATATATGCGATGTTGCTTATACATAACGTAAAGACAAACAATTCGTAAAATCTAAAAATTGATAATTATTAACATACAATAAACAAATACTTTGTAGTACGTATAGTCCTACACTTTTAGAACCAATGTCGTGTATGTAGAATTGTGTAGATGTTGTGGACACAAACAATATACAACAAAGAAATTGTTAGCGCCAAATGTGAATAGGAATGTGAACCGAAGGATGTTTTCTTTACCTTTAAAGTAAGTGATCGTTAATTTTCTATTACGCAAATAACTTCGAAAAATCAGGGGCATATCTATAGTCATACTATAATTAAATAAAATAATAAAACTTTTAAAAGAACCGGCTGTAGTAAAAATTATCATAATTAATTAAAAGCCACCCTCGCAAAAAAATTGCGCAGATTTACAAAATGCTTTCTTAATAGAGGGAAAACTCGAATTCTCGTCCAGTTCATCGGTACATTAATTATTCTTAAAAGCCTTTCAACTTACTTAAGTTGCGGTGACATCACTTTGTCAAACATCAATTACTGTTTGACAATGATCAACGACGAAATGGTCCACTGCGTTACTCTCACCATTATTCCGAGATTCTAGGGAGATTTTAGAAGTTGGGCAATGGTGTCACTTTGAATAATAAAAATAAATTAATTCTTGTTTTGATCTAGTGTTTTGTTACTCTGTATTTTCAACACGAGATTGAGTCCTAGGTAAGATAGGTTCAATTCCAATCTAGGATATACATATATTAGCATGATGAGCACGCTTGTTTGTTTTGTATCTGAATGTAACATTATATATTTAATTACATAATTAAATGTATGTTCGTCAATGCTCTACTCACTATGGTGTTTACTGCCTAGTGTGGAATAAGATGACGAATACGAGTTATTCTAAAATATTTTTATTATTGTTATATTACAAGTAAGGTTCCTTTTCATATTTAACGTCGATTAAAGGAAAACAAGACGGATAATTAAATAAAGATAAAGTGTGATTATACAACTAATAAAAGTTGTAATTAATTACAAAGTCAATAATGAACATTTTTATCACATATATAATTCTCAAATCATATGTGTCACAATTGTGTAGCCGGTCAAAAATCTAACCGCTATCTTGGCGGAATATTGTGGTTATAAGAGCTTGGTCGTCAGTAATTAGTGCTAAAATTTATTAAAAAAAACCTTCACTTTGTTTATCATAACTTCAATGAATCGCAAACATTTGCAGGAGTAATAAACAAGCTTATTGAAGCAACGGTCTTAAAAGCTTCTTAGGGAAATAATATTTAGCTACTCAGTTTTATTAATGTTTACCTTTGTAGAAATAGTGTGCCCTCCGGAGAACTTGGAATTGTTTTAAAGTGAACATAATAGCAAAAACTACAAATCTACAATTTAGCAATTCTTGTAGTTACTACCGAATTTGAATCAACATTTATTAGTCAGTTATTATAATAAGATTGCGAGGTGGTAGAACTAATGTTCCTTTGGGAAGGTGCCAACGTGTTTTGATCTCCATGGTCTATTTAACATCAGATGGCTTGTTTGCTACTCTTTTCCTATATAAAACAAAATACTCAAGTTAAACTTCATACATAAAGGAAGCAATGTTACATACAAGGAAGCAATGATAACTTAACTGTACGATTTTTGGCTTTTACACAAGAGGCCAAATGATACAATTAGTAGCATACACAGCGATTTCTTAAAATTATGAGCATATTGTTAATCTATTTTTTACTTGTTTATAATGGTAAAAATCGCTATGAAGAAACCTAAATGTCTAGAAGTCGTTCATAAAATTATCAAGGATAAATTTAGATGTCTATTTATCCGCATTGGTCAGCACGGTAGACTAAATCATCTAATTGGGCAATAAGGTTCTTGCCCAGCAGTGGTATAGTAACATCTTTACGTAGACAAAAATTCATTTGAACACGTAAAGGTATAACAAGTAATAAATTTATAAGTTCGTGACTGCAAATACTGGAAAAGAAAAGTCAACGTGTCTAGACGTGGAACCATCAATAAGTAACGATTACTGCTTAGAGCGCCTTATTACGCGCACCCTAAGGCAATATGATAGGGCAGCATTTATAAAAGACCATTATAATGGATTTGTGGCCACTCAGAATTGGGTTTGTAAATATTTTATGAGATCCGTTGTGAAGTGGCGGGCGAGTGATTGACAGTAGCGCTCCCTAGTGGTCGTCCGACATAACCAGTCCTGTGCCATTTGTTCAACAGTGTGTTAAAACTGCGGTGGCATTAAGCCACATTTCATATTTTCATAAATAATTCTTCAATCAAGGGCTCTTTAACCCGAGCCTTGTGTAATCTGTTCGAAATACGTACTTAAATATTCCGATTGATCTTCTAGCTACAGATTATTAAATGATCGTAACTCACGGGTTGTTGTGCTAATTTTTGATTAATAAAGTTTCCACTTACTCTTGTGGGCAATATTCTAGATAGATACGGTTCTAGGAGACATTCCTTCATATATCTCTACAATACATTTTTATTATTGCATTTTATTATTGGTTTATCCCCACAACTGGAGTGGTCTGGTACATACTCCACCATGCTGCTCCAATGTGTATTGGTAGCGGTAGACATCAGTAATTTAAAAAATAAAGCGTGTTATGCTTCAAATCACTCATTGGGCTTACGACAAGCTTTAATTATTTTCATTAATGATAACTGATATTGACTACTTTACGTACAAAGGATAAAATCATTAAAGAAATTGGACACTAACGATCGCCATTTACTACTACTTCTATGGGCTTGAAGTAACTACATCTTAAAACAGATTATATTTTCATGATGACTTTTCGAATACGAAATTACTAATAGTATTCTTAGTCGATATTGTAGATATTGTGAATAAATAATAATAGCTTTAATCAATCTATTTAATGTCCAAGTAACACAGTATAGTAATAATGTAATATAGTATACTGTAACTTTACTGGTAATAATGTTTAGTAGCTATTCTGTATTAGAGCAATATATTACATTAAGTTAACAATTAATTAGTATCCGTAATAATATTAAGCATTATTGGCGTATTACTTATGGCATATTTATGGTAGGGCTCAGCTGTACTATGTAGAGGGTTCACTAACTAGTTGGCAGTTTAAGTTATAAACTATAAATTTTACACCTGAGTGGGTTCGCTTAGACAATACTCAGCTACTCTCAAAACTCAATAGAACTTAAATTAGTGTAGTAAGCGAATTAAGTATTATTTTAGCTAGCGGCAGTAATTGAAGCAAAGGACTATCTAATGAATTTAATTGTAAGTTTTTTCCTTTTTCGCTTTTATATTGTTACTACAGTAATTTTTAGAAAGATATTTATCAATCAGGATTTCGTCGCATATAATATGTAATGATAAAGCATGTTTTATTTTCATTTTCAATACTACTAGGCCTCAATTTCAATGTTCTGTTTTAAGCAAATTAACGTATCTTGTTATATTCTTGACATGTTTAAGCAAAATTTGACTTTTTATGGATGCCTGTATCTCAATTAAGTTTTGTGCCTTTGTTTAACAATCGTATTAATGAGACAGCTCATGTACTTATCATTAGCATGGTTGTGTGATGTTTCTTTGTATATTTTTAATTTATAAAAACAACTCCATTAGATATATTCAAACTGATGTAACTCAGAACTAAAATGCACGAAATTAATAAGCATTTAATTCCATATCGCGGACTAGTAAATAAAGGCCGCGGCTTGTACGATCGCCCTGGGACTCCTACGAATTAACCAACACCGTTTTCTGGCAAAACTCGACCAACGTTGCAAAATATGCAAATGAAAGGCGACTCATTTGACGAATTTTAATGGATATTTAACTGTGTTAATTATAAAGTTTCAACTTGACTTAATTTGGCAGACGTACAAGGCTTTCAGTCCACATATGGATGTATGTTTAAAGAGATTTAAAGGGGTGTAGCGTGGAATATCTTCTCAATTCTCAAGCTGTATAAATATTGCTGCAGTTGATGTAATATAGATCTGATTGATGTGATTACATTAGGTATGTATAAAAATCAAGAATATTTCTATATGCATTTTAGTATTTAACAAACTGATCATGACAGACATATTTATGTTTATAAATGCAAGTGATTGTATTATATGAATCATACCCTTAGACGAAACGCGTTGCATCTTGTATTTACCTGTGAAAAGATAATAAAAATATTAGAAAATGTAAACGATAAAACATTACTATATATTTAAAGATTATTGAACAAAGTTTTCATAGTTCGTAACTCACAGTTGATATTGAATTACATTTAAAAAAATAATGTACGTCGTAAAAGCCATTTTATCAGAAAATTTATGACAACGGTCATTTAACAAGTGATAGGATTTGGTCGTAAATTTAATTTTTATTAGGAGGTTGAGATTTACGTGGTGACAAGCGGACCGGCCTTGACAGATTAAAATTTACGAGATATGTAAATAGACAACGCTGTGTTGAAAAATTGCTCTAATACAATTTGGGTTAATTGAATTTTTGTTCGTTAAATTCAATGTGCACACCTCTCGCTTAATTACTGGCGAGGGTTTGTTAATTTATAACGTCAGACGGACTTAGCGTACCTACTCGAAGGCCTTGAACAGGATAACATCGAAACTCCCTTAAGATTAATTTGCCGAGGTACTCGTGAACTTTAACTCGTTTGCTTCTGACCGAATTCCCAGCCGGCCGCCCTCGGAGTTTAGAATTAAATTTAATGAAATAAATTTGGCGAATCAGTAGTCGAAACTTGCACAGGGGTCACAGGGGTCTACAGCCCGTTTGGTTAGATGCGAACTGACATGAAAAAATGCATGAGCAACATCTCAGCTCACAGTTTACTTACGTAAAAACGGTTGTTTGTACCAGCTCTCAGATTAGATCATATATGCCTACTTTTTTTTTTATTGTGATAGAGTAAGAAACGGGCATGCAGGCCACCTGACGTTAAGTGGTCACTGCAGCCCATGGACAA
>DWON01011121.1:0-10369 GCA_018251015.1 Phocides pigmalion okeechobee
TTCATGTATTGTGTTTCGGTTGAGGAGGTGTGGTTGCCGGATACACATCATTGGAGGCGACCATCTTAGTCCTCAAGAGTAGGAACGCATCCGCGTTCACCTTAAATAGAACTTCTGTTCTATTTGAGATTGGACGTGGTTGTCCATGGGCTGCAGTGACAACTTAACATCAGGTGGTCAGCATGCCCGTTTCTTACTCTTTTATAATAAAAAAAGCAAAGAATTACGCGTTACCGGGTAAGTAAATGAATTATTGCTTTATTCATTAGAAAAATAAATCGTTGAAAGAGATATTTATATAAAAAGGACGGTTAACAGTGGTATTTTCTTGAAAAACCCTTGTATATTATGAAATATAAAAAATATAGAATCCAAGCCAATATATTTTGATATATAGCATTTATGCATTTATACATAGACAAGTAGCAGCTAGAAAAGTTTATAAATTGTGATATTTAATATACACTAAAGTGCCCTTAGTGGCCATTACGCTCCGCAAGCAGGTTGTTGTTAACAGTAAACATGTCATCTGTAGAAATTAATTGTAATTCGATAGGTTCCATTACCGCACGCTTGCCAGCCTTTACCATAAAGTAAATGCGGAACTTCGCGTGAGTTAACACGAGATGCACTATTCTGAATTGTTGTTATGTCTGCATGAATTAGCACACGTAAATTTAGTTTTATTATTTTAAATATAGGTGTATTTAATTATTAAGGTAAGTGTTTAAGACGAATTAATGTTTAAATCACAAGCTTTTTCGTGTATTTAATAAAAGTTGCAAAGGCACATTGCTACCTAAAGCTAAACAGTATTTGCTGTCTATATTTGTATTCCATCTTGAACAGAACAATCCAAAGTCGATCTAGATTTGTCTCATATATATGAGGAGAGTAGCGAATGAGCGTGTAGGAATTGATGTTAAATAGACCCTGCAGCCCTTGGACACACAACATCAAACAGGATCGAAGTCCTATGTGAGGTTCTGCGTATATGCGTTAACACTTTTGAGGAGTTAGATGGTCACCATGTTGGTAAGTGTTGTAAGGTAATCGAATCACAAAAGTGTATACTAAGTTTGAAACAGACTAAATGATATAAAATTAAATAAGATTTATTTCAATCTTCCAAGCTATTTTCACATTATGTAGTGACAGAAGGACAGATAAAATAATAAAGGTTATGGATTTGGTCTCTGTGTCGTTAATAATGAGTGTTAGTATAATAAGTTTATTTTATATTTAATGTATAAATACACTTTAATTATGAGTTCTATGATATGTATAGATCAATTTAAAATACCTGTTACCTCGTAAGGTCCGTTCCGAAGTGGCGAATTTAAAAATTCAAATTAGTAAAACAAAAAGATGACATACAACTTTAGCAAATGAGCTCGAAAGAGGAGCGGCGAATTTAAAAATCGAATGTAATGGAGGACATCCGAATAAAAGAAAGAAAGGATGTTTCAATGCTTTTGAAACGAAGCCGGTTGCTTATTATTTCTCAATTTCTCGCGTCAAGATAATACGCGAAATGTTTTCACTCTCGCCGACTGTGTTGTGGTGATCGGGATGATAAATGTATTCACATCCAAGGACCGTATTAAGAGGTTTACGCACAAAGAATTTGATTTATTACTTTATCGGGAAGTTCCTTTGTATATATTTTCGGGTCATCCGAGACACTCCCCCTCACGACCTGCCTGAAGCTTCAATGAAGACGTCGTGTGAATGCATCCATAAATCAACCATCGCATAAGAAAAATCTTTCTAGTTAAAATATCGTCAGCTACGTAAAAAGTTCGGAGACGTTGAACATCTCTCGAATGTTGATGTATGCGTCCATCATACCTAGGGCCGTCACCGAAACAAAAAGTATTCAATTTATCAAATTATTTTTTTAAGTTTTATCGTACTAAAACGTTTATGTTGTAACTCAAGTTAATGCATTACCAGTATATAAGTATAAACATCTAATAGAACGTGCTTGCTTTTAAATCATGCTGTTGTTATCTTCACATTAACTGATAATGCAAATTTTTTATTCCTATTTTTGTTTTACGAAAGTCTTGACGATGAGAAATGCAATTGCAATAATTTGTTTAAAATTACTTACGCGGTAAAACCTCCAATTTATTATTCATAAGTCTAGTTTACACTTGAACTTTTTGGTTTTTATTTATTATTAATTATATATTTTTTTAACATTGACTTTAACACCTGCCGCAAATTTTCTGCATCCACCCAGGGTTGACTGGCAAAGAATTCCCTCGGGCATTAAGCGTGCCCTTTTGTAACATTTCTCTTTAAGAGACGATACAATAAATCATTAACTAAATAAATAAATAATAACAAAATGATGCCTATATCGCCAGCCCTTAGTAATAAAACGAAACAAATTGAGTTGTAGTGATCTCACAGCAGCGTATCCAGCGGTGGGCGCCCACGCACTCATCAACAACACCGCTACCTCAATTACTTACTGACACATTCAGGACGGATGACACTTTTTACACAGAATTCGTAGTTCCAAATTACCATGCAATAAACACTCCGTATGAATACCATATGCACGCTTTCTTTAAATAAATGTCAAGGAAGATATTCCGCACAACCTTTTTCGAATGAAGTTTTTTTATTTAAATCAATATGCACAGTGTGGATGTAAATAAATTAACATTATTGATACTTTAATAAAGTTATGAGGTGTATAAGTAATCAAGGCGCGGCACTTTACAGCTTCAAGATGTCGTTTTTTATTTGATGTTTCCGAAGATAGCGACGAGATAATATAGAGATGTTAAAGTGTTATCGCGGGAATTAATTGATTTATAAAGCCACGGAAAATTATACGCTATTTTTGAAGAACAACATAATATTTGTGTAGGAAAGTTTAGTAAAAGTCTGTAGAGAAATTCTTTAATGATATTAGCCAACGGGGATACAATCTACCGATTAAGGTCACTAATAATTTCCAGATGCTTTATGACTCAAGAAGAATAAGCTGAAACGCGTTAGATTTGTATCGCTCACCCAACTAATCAGAACATGGCAGCTTGACCTGTTCTTTGTGGGAGAGAGCCCGTGTAATATCAGGATTGAGTTGGTGATGGTGATATATTTCCTTTACGCCAATAATTTCTAAAGATACTCTCAACAATTTAAGTTGCAAAGTCAATTAATAAGAATAAAGAAATAAGAGTCTACGAAAATGATCGATTAATTTAATCTTAAAACGTAGGTACATTTTATGTTAATGTGTATGCAACTTAGTTTTCTGAATCCGCCTATTTTGTCTGCATTGACCTTTATAATTGCGGAAATCGCCCACAAGAGGAAGATTATGCTTGAAAGGAGAGTATAATCGCTATTTTAAGCTGATCTGTCCCTCGGCCAGTAATAAGTGTTTGGTTACAAAGCGTAGACGCGGAATAGCTGGAATGGCCAGTCGTGCCAATGAGACTTTATGCGCTCCGGATGAGAAGTTATGAGACCCCAACTACAGACATAAAATGATAGAGCTTACGATAGTAGAGATGAAAATTGTAGAACGGTGATTTTCATCAGATATTACGAGAATATCTTTGCCATATTGTATCCGTATGTAGCTCGAGACATACATACATTTTTAGATAAGGAGATAGATAGTGTTTAAAAAACATTTTAGAACATCAGTTCAGTCTTATATATTTTAATTAATAATGACAACATTCCGTGAATTCGGTACATTGTGTAAAAGAACTAGGAAAAAATATTTTTTGGCATAGCTTTTCCATCAAAAAAACATAAACACGAAGTAGTTATTTAGTAAGAATATTACTTACATTACTATGGATTACTAAATCAGAGTAATATGAATCAATGAGTCAGTGTAAATAACATATACATACTACTGCTACACAATGTTATGTAAGCAAAACATAATATTGTTATGAATTTTGGAACGTTTGTGTTCTCGAATGGATTGAAATATTTGAATATTAAGATGCTTACGACTAAAATATTGCTATTATTCATGATATCTCAACTGTATTTACAATAATGATTATTACAAATTTAACATAGAAAATTTTAAAACTAATTACAATTAACGTCTTATCTAAATAATATCAAAGGACTACGTACTCAATCGGCGATATAATAAATTGTCAGTATTAATTTGACACTTCATTGTATGAATAAGCAAACCGTTATCTTCCATTGTATAAGATATTCATAGATCACAAGTTTTATTTTTGTTGTCGGTCATACATAATAGAAAAGATTAGCATAAAGCTCGTTGGATCCAAACTTAACTGGTTATTATCCGCACGATCCCGGCATACATCACAATCAGCTAAATGGTAACAGTATCTATAGGCTCTACAGAATCCTCGTAGCGACAGTTTGGATGTGGTACAAGTCAAAAGGAATATTAATGAAATATATTTTTAAAGGTGCGAGAACTATAGTTCGACAGGGGAGGTACCACCGCAGTCCTCATAATCCGCCGTAAAGCATTACTTGTATTTCGGTGGAGAGGTGCGGGTGCCGGCTACACTTTGAAGCGAGGCGACCATGTTTGTTCTCAGGAGTAGCAACGAATCTACGTTCGAGCTCAGATAAGATTTCGGTTGTGTTTGTGGTTGTACTGGAATGTCTATGGACTGTAACTACTTAACATCAGGTGGTTTGCATGTTTGCTACTCTTCTCACTTAAATAACTATACGCAAAAGTTTTTACTGAAAATTGCTAGTGACAAGAAAGCTGGTGCATATCTCGCGCAGAGAATTGCGGTCGCTATTCAGTGCGGGGATGCAACTAGTGTTCTTAGCATGATGCCGTTTGGGCACAGACCAGCGGCCAACGTTCTTGGTACCATGCCCTATGGGCTTGAACTTGTTGTAGATTGTGTTGGTATTGGATTTCTGTTAATTAATTACATAAATAAATTAGTTTTAAGTTGTTCAGAGTTTTAGGTGTTCAGGTATTAACTATTAAATCCTTAACTTGGTAGTTTATTACATTTTTTACATCTTAACATACATGGTA
Source organism: Phocides pigmalion okeechobee (assembly GCA_018251015.1). NCBI lineage: Eukaryota > Metazoa > Arthropoda > Insecta > Lepidoptera > Hesperiidae > Phocides > Phocides pigmalion. Next base: position 5,033 of record DWON01011121.1, read on the forward strand.
TGTTTTATTTTGAAGTTATATAAATTGCCGCATATCTCAAACTTATGCAGAAGTCGCGTGTAATAACTATAAATAATTAAATATAAATAATATAAAAGTAAAATGTTTACCAACATGACGATCCATTCTAGAACTTAGGTTTTCTCTAATTGCACGTACCATGTACGTACTAACGTTTAATAGAGCAACGTTATGTATTAACGAGATTGGGTACAGAATAAATAAAATTTTATCGCGATAATTTACTGCAGATTCTCGTCGTTAAAATAAACACACACACTAATCAGAGTGTCAATTAGAAATGCCGATGTGAAAATCAAATTAATGTGTCACGCATTACTTCAAAACGGGTCCGTTTAATTGACTGAGAAAAAAGTTTCCAGCCATATTGCAACATAGTTGGGAACCAGTCTAGACTCACGTAAATTTATTATGCAAATAGTTCCATATAGTACAAGTAAAAATTCTATACGCCTTATATGAAGACGATAAAGTGAACTTGATGTTATGATACCTGTTCAAAATGATAGAAAAAGTCTAACGGTGTTTTTACAGCATTAGGGCATATTAGAATTATGCGGTTAATGTCAAGCTGGTTACCTACTGTCGACCGATAAGCAATATATAATATTTATGTCTATAAATAAAACGGCATGTTTATTATTTAAAATATAATATTAAGAGAAGGTTATATGCTAGTCTGTTGAGTTAATTTTGAGAATTGCCAATTTTTGCGGATATTTTCAATCAGAGGAATGACAATGGGTTTAATTATTTCAGATTATATTTGGTTTAATGTTTACAAGTTTAAAAAGTGGGATAGAGTGCGCGCGGAAAAACTCGTTCGTAAGCATGTGTTGTTTATTATTTCGACTACGATACTATCTTTGGAAAAATACTTTTTTTTTATTTGTTTCTCATGCACATTTCATTTCTGGCAATGCTGGCCAATAGAGTTATAAGTCAGATGTAAGTAAAACACGTACTTCTTAGGCTAGTTAAGTTTCCAGTACATACACATTTTCATTGTTGTGTTTTGAATTGTATTTATATAAATAAGAAACAAAGTACCTATTTAATTGACCATGAAATGCATGTATGTACAATGTACATCCATTAGACCTTACTTAGAAAAGGATATAAAAGAGCTCGTCCTCATGAGCGACAATGTATTGACTCTTATAATAACAACCTAATTGTTGGTTTGCTTATATTGGCAAAAAATATATACGAATACTAAAATTATCAAGTTGGATAAATTGTTTTAGTCTCTGTAATTCAGAATATGATCATTATTAAATACGAATAAACCTGTAGCGCACAGCTAGTTATACTATATAAATATAATGACTTTCTATGTACATTCTCATCTATCATCATATGTATGTGTGTAAGGCAAATATACTTACATGAAGGAACATAGTACCTAAGGAAGTAACCCGATTGTAATAGCCTGATGTAAGACACCTTTCTTAGAAACAAATTCCTATTACCTGCAGTAAACAACATCATGATCTTTGTCGTCATCACAAATTCCACAAATGACGATCAACAGTGACGATTGTTATATACAAATACAGTAAATTTACATAATAATGCAACTTCAGCAGGTAAAACAATAAATCGAGAACCTTATATGTTGTCAAGCATTCTTGTTTTTCGCTTGGAGAGTAGTGGTTGCCGGCTACATTTATTTTTTTAGTCTTCAAGAGTAGCATCACTCGAACGCGTCTACGTATGACCTCAGAGAGAACTTAAGTTTATTTTGGGTGGATGTTAATGTATATGACTTGCAGCGATTACTTAACATCAGGTGCCCTGCACGATTGTTGGCTGCTTTTATAAAATAAAATAATATATTAATCGACAACTAGTCGCTAGTGCGTACGTGGACTTCGGACTACTTAGAACTACGAATGGAGAATCCTCATAAATAATACGCCTATCACGTAACTAGTATAATATGAGAGTTAATGAGGTTCAATTCCTTTAAAGTACATTTTTAAACCGTGCAAAAAACAGGAAGGTAAAGGTATTGAGACCATTTAAGCCTCACTTTAAGTATGGATTCGTTTAATGGTATTGAAGACAAAATTTTACAAGAGAAAAATATATTTAATCGTTTTTGGCTTTTACTGTACAGTTAAAAGAATCTCTCTCCACAACTGGTGGAAATCTGAAACACATTTTACCACGCTGCCCCATTGTGTATAGGTAAAGTTAACACTAAACCCTTCTTTGAAAACAAAGAAGAGACATTGTTTTAACGGACAATTAATTAAAAATAATTAATTAATGAAGATGCGATAAAGGGATACACGGATACCTACCTATCGCTTCTTTGCTTCAATAACGTGTTATCTTAAAAAACACAATTTTACAATAGAGCATTTTTTTACTTAATTGTGTATTTTTTACCTTTATTGTATATTACGTACAAAATTTAACACCTTAGCTATCTCACATCAAACACGGAGATTTCAATTATCAAATTAAATAAAAACTTGAGTTTTCAGACTTGTCACGTTATTGAAGCAAAGAAGCAATATGTAGATCGATAAAATTAAGCAACGTTGGGTGTGGACAAATATTCGATCGATCGATGGATGGATGACCGCTAGTAGCAAAAACTTCATGTGCATTTCTGTGTTTCGGACAGTGTGTGTACTAGGTCGGCTCATCGGTTGTTAAATATCAGGAGGCTTTACACATGGTTTAGTAACATACGATAGGTAAGTTGGCCCCTCTCGTATTTTCAATACGCGTTGGGGTATTGTGGTGGTCTCTTGTAATGAGAGTGCAGCCGCATATAAAGGGTAAAGCATTTTAAGGGTTGCCGCCAACAGAAAATGAATAGAAATATAATAATTTTTTTCTTCAGTTATTTTTTCCACGCTAATCGTTTTCACCTTGTACCATGATACGACAAAATACGTTCAAATCGTCCGGCATGACTTACAGAACAGTAAATCTTGGTTGCAGTCTAAGCTGAAACTGATGCGGCACTACATCAATGCGGTAAACGTCTTAGTGTCCACCGAGACGCTCGTTTTATTAGCCTCTTGCATTTCGTTGCGTGCACCGCTGTTTAATGTGCGCGCGCCTTTAAAGGGGTTGGCGTGTGTGAACTGGACCTATTTTGTTATCTGTTCCTTTTTTTACTGTTCTTTATCTTTTCCGTAAAATTTCTTTTAATACCATAAACTGATAACTACTTGTACTTGTAATAAGTACTTGATTCTTGGAAACGAATAAAAAATTGAGTCAGCCTTAATGGTTGATGACGCGATTACGAGGTAATTTAAATAGATAATTTGATTAATTTACATATATTTTTTAAGATAGAATACGAATTCGGTATCGAAAGCAGTAGATTTTTTATGAACTGTCCGGGTAAATAGTTGTACTCAAGATCCGCAACCTCTTCAGCCGGAGGCATCCAAGCCACGGCAATAGTTGGACACTTTTATTTTGATGTGTGTATGTTGTGAATGTCCTTGGACTGTAGCGACTATTTAACATCATGTGACCTGATCGCTCGTTTGCTACTACTTTAATGAAAAAAAAAATCTTCCCTTTTTCAAATACGAAGTCTAAATCACGTAGAAACACAGAGTAATTATCGGCGATGGTGTAGACACAATAGGCAAAACGGCTCCATACATCATGCTCGCCGCCTCATCTACCGAGCCCTGGGGCCAAGTTCTTAATTACACGGCTTCTTCAGTGTGCACAGAAGAAATTTATTAACCAACCTAACGTATCTATTGTAATCTGTGTCTGGCTGGGGGGACTACACGTTTCACATTTTGTGAGACATTCCGAAATAATTTGACAGGTGGTAAACCTATAAATCGAGCACCGAGATACCACTGCTGCCTTCCTAATCCGCAGTGAAGCAATTCTTATGTTTCGGTGGGGCAGGTACAGTAGTTCGCTATACTTAAAAGTGGGGCGATCATCTACGTCCTAAGTGGGGGCATTGCATCTACGTACGAGCTCAGATAGGAATTCAGTCCTGTTTACGATTTTATGTGGATATCCATAAGTTGCAGCGATTACTTAACATTACTTACTTATTTAATATTATCTCCACATAAATAAAAATTAAGCAAATATTTGGCCATCTATTATCATATATCTAAAATTAATTAATTGATTCTTTTAATGAAAACTGCGACTTCATTTAGTACTTCCTAATGGTAATGATTTAGTAATTTTTAGAGGTAAGTTTTCTCCACAGTGCAACTTGTAGGTATAAACGAACTCCTTATCTGTTTGATCGGTAAGGACGAATATTCAATAACGAACAAACCAATGACTTCATTAAGTTTAACAGTAGCTGAGATTACTTTAAAATAAGGTTACCATATCAAAGGGCCCGCCTGCAATTTTGTTGCATGTAATCAAATTAAAAGTCATGTCCCAAAATATATGTGCGTTAAGTTGGTAACAATAACCTAAGATATGAAACAAGCTTTAATATTTCTCCTCAAGGCATTACTTAATGCGTTCATCTGACTTGTTTGTTTTTTGAGAAAGTAGCACCTGTCAAATTTTGCAAAAATCCAAACGCATAAAACAATAAAATGCTATTTGCCTGTCAAAGATGTCATAAAAATATATATTTTCGAATGCATGATTTATGATAACTTTTATATGTGATATAAATATAAGTAATATTTATATCGATAAAAATTTTAGACTTGTAGTCAAGGTAATACTGTATTTTATAAGACAGGGAATTGATCACACAACACAATTTTTCTTTAATTGATTTTTATGTTTACAAAACCGAGCTTTCTTTTCGGACCCAAAAGATAGGAAATGAAACCGACCCTATTTCCCATTAATATTTGTCAATATCATCGCATTTGTATTCAGTTAAAATATCATTATCGTCGAAGTAATTGGCAAAGTTAATAGCCCTAACAACTTCTGAACTTTAAATATAACGGTTTTTAAATGATTCCATTTAAATCACCATAATCGTTCGTGTGTGAGGTAACGAAATAGTGAGCAGTTAATAAAATGATTCAAAAGATAGATGACTGGCCGCGCTACATTGAAAAGGCATTAAAGATCGAATGGTCATTCTGCAATGCGTCTGTGATTATGATTTATTGAGATATACATTTTAAACGATATTTTTATGGCTACGTTAAGTGAATATTCATATGTATTAGTTTTTGTGAATATTTATAATTCTGTCTACAGAATAGTCATTTATTTAGACGTACTTGTGAATGTGTTAGAGCCGTTAGAGCTCGCCCGGGGCGGCACCACCGCCACCCTCATAATCCGCCGTAAAGCAACATGTTCTTCGTGTATTGTGTT
>DWON01011122.1:0-10368 GCA_018251015.1 Phocides pigmalion okeechobee
GTGAGTGACATTTTTGTCGAACTGCCGGCCTTTTATAGTAGATCCAATTCTCCATGAATCATTACTAATGGTCGTCAAGTGTCAAGTGACGCTTAATGTCCTTAATTAGTCAATCGCAAATTAGCGCGCACATGTGCACATATAAACCGACAAAAAATCTGATATCTATTGTTTTGTTCGACTGCGTGAATAAAGGTTCCTATTAATACTTTGTCTCATATATCTTCCATGTATACAGACAACGATTAGTTACAATTTTATTATTTGCATAGATTTATTGCACTTCCAACCTCAAATAGAACTGAAATTCTATTTAAAGTAGATCCGTTGCTACTCCTGAGGAGTGAGATGATCGCTTCACTTGTAAATGTAGCCAGCAACCGTGCATTTCCAATCAAAATACAAGATTTGGTTCAAGGCGGATCATTAAGGTAGCGGTGGTACCTCCTCGATTGAAATATAGTTGTATAGTTCCTTGCACTTTGTATATTAAATGAACTAATTAGGTAATTTTAAATAAGAAATGCATACGTTAAAACTATATGATACGAGTGTAAACATACGGCTTTGTAGTGAAGTGTAAAGCTTCGATGAATGCTATAAACAGAAAAACAATTGGTTAACCAATAATTCTACCATGTTTGATCTGTAATACGAATAAGTATATTGTTATATACATTAATATTTACTATGTACTCCTAGTCGTCTGTTGAATATTAGATCAGATAGTTTCGAAATAGAAATATTGCTAAAATGCGCAATTTTGAACATTCGTCGTGAAATGCCGACAAAGCTCTTTGAAGAAATTTTAAGACTAAATCGTAAAAGCGAACATTTCGCAACAATAAATACGGGATAAAATTTAATACGTAGACGTCAAGTCTTGATATATTTTTTGTAGAAATTGTAGTTAGAGCCAAAATGTATGATTTAAAGCAGCGATTCGTTCGTTGACGCACGTGCAAGATATGGAATAGCTGAGCGAGGAGCTTTTCAAAGGGTGTAAAAAGGGATTCCTTTAGAGCCTGTTTCTTCACACATTTATTAGGCCTTTTAGTTGTTCAATGTTACAGATTAAAGGTGGGAGAACTATAGTTCGATCGGGGAGGCACCACCGCCGCCCACATAATCCGCCGTAAAACAGTACTTGTGTTTCGGTTGGAGAGGTTGCCAGCTACACATTGTAACGAGGCGACGATCTTAGTCCATAGGAGTAGCAACGTATCTACGTTCAAACTCAGATAGGATTTCAGTCGTATTTGTGGTTGTACGAGGATGTCTACCATGGGCTGCGACTACTTGACATCAGGACCACCTTCATCTACACCAGGACGAGGAACATGCAAATCATTGCACGCTCATTTGCTACTCTTCTCAGATAAAAAACAGTTTGATAGTCTTCCCTGTCCCATCACAAACATGATTCCACCTGGATACTCCAATGCGGTCTTTTAATGCAAATTTTTGTAAAAAATATTCTACACGTAATTATTTTAACTCGCAACAAACGTTTTCATATAATAAACAACAATTCTTCCATCCAAACTAACATTCCTTATCTCCGACCGTACTCATATCCACGTTACGAATGAGTGACGGATGATGTCCCTAAATTATGGCGCTCATAATGTTACCCATATCATTTCCCGGCTCATATTGCTAAATGCCTGAATAGTTGCTTGAAGATTATAATTTGGTTGAGATTTTTGTTTTTAATTACGTCAAAAAATAGCGAAAAAGCTGCTACGTGCGTGTTCCGTGGTCACAAAAATGGAAAAATGTTTTAACTGCTCCTCATTTTTGTATTGTTTGATTTTGAATAACAAAATTGACAAAAATATTCATATGTCCATTAAATATATACAAAATTAAAAACAGTATATGTATATGTATAGGGACTGATCCTAGGCTAAATCTTTGACTTTTTTGTGTATTTGATATATGTATTTTTTATATGAGAAGAGCAACAAACGAATATGCAAACCAAATAATGTCAAGTAGTCGCAGCCCATAGACATCTATGTAAAACCACAAACACGACTGAAATCCTATCTGAGCTCGAACGTAAATGCGTTACTACTTCTGAGGACTAGATGGTCGCTTCGGTTCAGTGTAATCAGCAACCACACCTCTCGCTGTAATGCTCTACGGCGGATTATGAAGACGGCGGTGGAACTATAGTTCACCCGTCTTGTAAATGTTATATATAGTTATTTTCTATAAAAAGAAAGTAAAATATTGGGGGCGTAATAGGAATTTTTCGTGTTGTAAACAGCTGGTCGTAGAACCGGCACATTTGTCAGGTCGGGGCCGTTGTGACCCTAAGAGTGCAGCGCCGCGTAATGGCTTTATGGGGTCGAGCGGAAAAAGGAATTTATGGCTCGTACGTTGTTCAGCAAATGAACGTGTTAGATATTTTTGTAATTTTGTGTAATTTCAGTACTGTTCAGTAATATTGGTTTGCCATACTTTTAAACCGAGGTTTCAAAAAATGATTCAAGCAACGTTTTTTGAACTAATTGTAAAAAAATGTTTAGGCCTACACCAGAATTTTTTCAACAGATTTTCAAAACTAGTAGGACTATCTGAAGTCGGTAGTATACTTACAAATATTTGTAGTGCGATAGTACGTAGCCTATTGCGAGAATGAAAGTATAGGCACTCTGTCCAAAATTTGATAAAATTTTTAGTTTTGGTGTTAAAGAAATACAAACAAACAAACCGATAGAATGGGTTACTTTTAATAAGTAGTATGGAAAGCGTGCTTCAGCTCTGGCCATAGTGAGTCGTTTGTATACTAACAAATATTTATAGTGTGATAATGCGAAGCCGCTGTGCAAACAAAAATGAGTTTGATTAAAATTTCTAAAGTTTGTCTTGATAAAATACTAACAAAGAAACCGCCAATGTGTTACTTATATTTAATAGCAAGGAAAGGATATTTGCTTCAGCTGAGTTTAGAGAAACTAGAGTCGACATGAAGTACTTGTAACCAACTTACAAAAAAGATTTATTTTATATCAATGTTTCTTTCTACGCGAGTTACGAAACAGCCTTCTTGTCACTAGCAGCGTCGGTCAAACATGGAACTAATTATTTGAACAATTTTTGACAATTAGACCCCATGGATTAAGTTTCAAATCAAAACTGAACAAACACATTTCCAGCAAGGTGCACAGATATTTCCGACGGCTTATAATCACTTCCTCTGATTTAATTAATTATAAATGAAAAATAACTCCAATATAAAATTTGTTCCCGTATTTTTTACTCATAATCATGGTATTTTTCTCTTTAAAATTAAATAAAAAACAAGTAACTTTCTTTTTAGACGTTAGTTTAAAGGAGACGGATTTCCGTTTTATTTTTATTTTTGACGTCAATTTAAAAATAATAAATACGTGTTAAAAAGGCGGACGTTCGTGTTTTGTTTCATTTTGACGTGGCTTAAAAAGAGATGAACCTCAATTTTAATTTTTTTACGTTGCTTAAAACAGACATAGTTTTTTTCCATTTTTATTATGTATCGATCACGATTAACGATTTTTGATTGCCGACCTGTTTCTCACATATATTATAAACTTAGTTTCTGAAGTTTACGCAATGGTAGAGTTTTTTTATATAGATAGCTGTAATGTAAAATTGCAAGCGAATGTCAACGATCTTTACCAACACACATTCATATAAGTTACTGTCACGACAAGGCCATTCGTTATGTGTTACTGAACGTGTTTAAAAATATTTCATTCACAAGCTACCGGCTGTAATTTGTGAATTAAAATGTTGCAATTATTAATAATTATGTTACTGTCCACTGATAAAATGAATCGCTCTCCAGAAATTTGCCAAAATGTCCCAACGTCACCGTTTAAATGTCATTTTGTAATAACCCGGTTATGGACGGGTTGCGAGTAACCTTTGGAGACCCACCTGTTTAGGGTTGGCACTAATAGAAACTTTAAATTCGGCATTTATCGACGGGTCGAACTGAAACCGGTTTTAAAAATCCGATCTACTTTTCAATGGAATGCAAAAATCAGTTTTAAATTCGGTTGTATTTTAGTTATGTTTCCGCATTTCCATCATTGGCCGATTTGGGTTTATTTTTACGTCATTTTTTATTGTTGGTATTTTCATTATAGACTTCGTTTTGCCCCTTTTAAATTTGATGAAAAAATACAATGTTGAAAGTTTCAAAAATAATGAATGAAAATATGTATTGGAGTTAAATTTAAAATAGATTTGAGGTAAAAATTCATTTGAAAAAGATGATTTCGTTGAAGTCTATTTGATTTTAGTAAACCGGATGACGTGTTGTTTGATTGGACGTAAAAATATCAATACATATAAGTTTAAAAACATTATTTTGTTCAATTTAAATACTACGGCTGGCAACCCTACACCTGTTACATATTGCTCAAGTTGGTATTTAATTTGATCGAATGGTTTCATCTTAAAACGATTTTGTAATGATAATGTTACCTTATTGCAATATGATCGAATCGTGCGGCTTGCGTCAGCGGCGTGCGATTGCACGACATGCGGCTTTGCGGCTTTTTGCACTCTTATGCGAGAAAGTAAGTAGTGAAAATGTATGATAAGTTAGTAAATGTTATGATATATTCTGTGATATCATTGTTATTAACTTATTTCTGTTCCACTTCTCTCAAACTGAGCTCCCATCAGTAGCTTCGGAGCAAAAAATAATATAATAAATCAAAAATGTTATGCTTTAAGCCAAAACCAAATAACAATGTCTCCTGAAAGCAATCATCTTCTGTCTTTTTCAAATTCTATATTCAAAATTGACGATCCAAAAATAGCTACTCTCGGTGTTGCCAACACTACGAGTATTTTCGGAAAAATTGAAGAGCAATATTATATTATTTTTATACTTTTTACAACACATATTGTATGTCTTATTACATTTAAAGTATGTATGATAGTGTCTTAATATGAAAATGATACAGACAATATTTAACACGACTGCTAGCGTTAGATCAGAGTAGTAAAACGAGGTTTTATTTCGAAATACAAGCCTCGTTATAGTGTGTCGGATATTTTCGCATCGCCGTTAGCGATTCATAGAGCTTTATAGAGCTTTGACAAAGTTTAACGATTGACATCAATCGATAGTAATCGAGACTGACTGTATAAAGTGCTCTCTTAGGATTGAAGTGCACACGATATTTCGCTCCTAACGGTCACCCATCCCATTTCAGACCGGCCGTACGTTGCTTATAATTTAGAAAAATCAAATTTTACGAACGAGTTTCAAATACTACATGTATTGACTGAAATACAGACATACGACGCCAAAAAGCGCAGAAAAAGCGTCAAAATAGCACCGTTCTGATAGTACCTATTTCACTGTTTCGTCGCGATATTTACATCATGCTACTTTTTGATGCCATATAACGAAATCTGAAAACGAAATTATGATGAAGATGATATTTTATGTAACACCCTAAAATGTGTAATTTTGAAAGGTGGTAGAGCCGTTAGAACTCGCCCGGGGCGGCACCACCGCCACCCCCATAACTCGCCATAAAGCAACATGTTCTTCATGTATTGTGTTTCGGTTGGGGAGGTGTGGTTGCCGGATACACATTATTGGAGGCGACCATCTTAGTCCTCAAGAGTAGGAACGCGCCCGCGTCCATTTTTAAATAGAACTTCTGTTCTATTTGAGATTGGACGTGGTTGTTCATGGGCTGCAGTAACCACTTAACATCAGGTGACCTGCATGCCCGTTTCTTGCTCTTTCACAATAAAAAAGAAATTACTCATCCACGCGAATAGAAACTAATTTTGAACTGTGACTAATATGCGGCCTCCAGTTTAGAGTTAACTGCAGTTAGTATTATAAACTGCATACAAATTGACAATGCACCTTCACTCGCGTAATAGACTTTATGTTTATTTACATATTTTTTTTTTCATATATGCACTCAGTCATTGTGTTCAATTACTGTGTTGAATTTACTAATTAATTTCTCGTCCAATTAAAAAATATACTTATCTTATTGTACACTAAAACCCTCCTCAGGAATTGCCTTGCCTGTTGTTGAAAACTGTGAGAAAGTCCGTCCAGTACTTTTTGAGTTTATTACGAACAGATAGACAGACGCGTTGGGGGACTTTGTTTTATGATATTTAGAGATAAAATGGCTTTAAATTTATTTATACAGAGACAATAGAAGGAAATCAACGTTAGTAAATCTAATAACAAGAAGCTTATTAGAACAGTACTAGAATAACTATATATTAACTAAGGTAATAACTGTGGGTAGGTGCGAAAGCTCCGGTCGGACCAACTCGCGGATAGAACAATAGAAACTTTGCTAAGCGACTAATAAGTGGACCCAAGTTGGAGTCAACTGTAGTTAGTAGTTTTATAATTTGTGGCAGAATTAACAAGTAATAACGATAATTTACGTCTTAATTGCGTCTAAGTAATAGGTAGAACTTCGTAGTTCAAGAAATCAAATTTTTGTTCAAAGTAGATTCTCTACAGGTGGTTCGTTTTGGAGCTGATACGGCGATAGAAACTTCATAACATACATTTTTTTTTAAATTTGAAAATGTCTTTTATTAAATTAAATTTATGGAGCAAGTTGATCTTATTACTGAATTTATCATTTAAGAAATTGATTTTATCACAACGTTTGATTAATAACAATCTAAAATTCTTGTCTGATAAATGTGTGGCATATGATGTGTTTTAATGTTTTTTTTAATATTTACTACACTCATATAATAGTAACCGCCCTCATAATCCGCCGTAAAATATTGCTTGTATTTCGGTTGAAGAGGTGCTGTTGCCGGCTACTCAGGAGCAGCAACGTATCTACGTTCGAGCTCAGATAGGATTTCGATCGTGTTTGTAGTTGTACGTGGATGTCTATGGGCTGCGACTACTTAACATCTGGTGGTTACATGTTACTCTTCATACATAAAAAAGATGGCCTGCAACATTTTTCGACATAAAAAACAGCTTTTTATAAGGACAAAATCTGCTAAATTGGACAAAGCTATAGTGGAAAAATCTGGTATGTAGACAGAACTTCTAAGCAGTATAATCAAAATTCCGATCCACCGCCCCCTAGCGCATATCCGACAGTGCGGGATGTCATCTCCTGTACTAAACGAAATAATGAAATGTTCTAATCGAATCTGAATGAGATTAAAAACCAATTATCGGGTGCAAAGCGCCCGACAGCGAAAGTGATTGGTTTAACGAGATGTAAACTCGTAGACGGGAATTTTTATGCAAGTTTTTATGTATGCATGCATTTGATGTATGTAGGAATGCATGCTATGCATATGTTGAAATGTGAGCAACTGAGCGTGTGTTAATATTTAGTGCTGGACATGGACATCCACATACGACCTCAAACCTCAAACTCAAAGGCGTTCTGTGAAGTCAAACGTAATGCGTCGCTCCTTCTGAGGGTTGAGTTTTTAGATATACCATTTTCATTGACCTCCTGCGCATATGACAGCATGTACTATAAAGAGGTTAAGCTGAATAGTGTTTTACATAACCGACGTTGTTTACGTAAAATATACTTTTTCAGCCTCTTAATGATATATGATAAATATTGATATTCGGCGAGAAAATTAATATTTGTTATTTTTTTTTTGTAAAATATGCAATTTCATAAAAAAAATATTTAGTCACCGTAAACATAGAGATACCAAAATATAGAAATACCAAAAATATTTTTTTTTAGTCAGTACTGTCCGAACAAGTATTAGCATATTTACATGATGTTATCTTTGTAAAGTTTGTAATAAAGCGGATTAAGTAAATGATGAAAATTGGCGTGATTTTTATTCCTGTTATAATTGCTCCAAATATAATTATATATAGAGTAAAAAAAAGTCGCGGAGAAAAGCTAGTAATCTACAAAATTAATATGGCGCATATTGCAATTAAAACAGAGAATAGTCACCGCAATGTTCCCTGCGCTTAACACTTTTATTGCGTTTCGCATTACAACGATGTTCATGCCAGATGCATTTGCATCTCGCGACGCGCATGCATAGCATATTGTGCCTAGTTCATGCATGTCTTAATTGCTTAAAGCATATTTGGCATCCATTTGTATGTTTTTCTACGAAATTGTCGGCAAAGTAACTGTGTAAGTAACAAACGATAAAATTGTACCTGATAGCTGTCTGTACACGGAATATATATATAAAAAAGTGTTGAAGTCAATATAGGTGCTTATTAATGCAATTGAACTCAAAAACAAACTCGAATCTTAGAAACAACTTAACTGATTTTAATATGGTTGAGTAGTGAAATGCAATAAATATCTGAACACATTTAGCGTTCGTTTTATGTCAATTGGTCCATAAATAAAGAAGTTATGTAAATTTAAAAATTGCGGGTACAAGTAAATAAGAACTTTTTACTGTTAAAATTCTGGAAAAATACAAACCCACCATTTAAGCGCATGTATCCTTGTGCTCAAACATCAGACACCCGCTCGTTCGTTTGCTATTTTTCCAACATAAAAACTTTTCAAAAGAGTATGAATACTACCAATCCGTACTTGACCAGTGTGGTGGACTATATTCTTACCCTCTCATATTCAGAAGAGACCTGCGAGAGGATGGGACAGTGATGGTTCGTCAATAATAATAAATTAAAATCGCTAATTTACAATTAAATTTGTTATTCTGGTTACAAGAGTTAGCGATAGCGACGATAACAGAAATGTTTGTCTATTCCTAAAGAGAAGAAGAAATACGAGAAAAAGAGTAAAAGTACTAATAAGTAAGCTTAAATCTTAGAAGAATTCTATATAGCGTCATTCCTTTCCAATTATATTCTAAATACCAAATATTCAAATGAGCATAATATTATTATTTTAATAGACGGTGGTAAGTCCTGGTCTATTGAAATAAGTGTAGATAACCCAGTTTTCAAACCCGATGCTCGTAACATTTTCAAATAATATATTACGTCTGCCATTAAAATTTGGGTATTTGTCACATCTGAATTTACAGCCCGATAATGTCGAATATCAAAGATTTGTGATTTGACTTGGGAAGGTCGTTTCCTAGAATCATATTTTATGTGACGCATTTTATGTGAAGGTATGAAGCATTTGTCTCAATAAGAGCGATAGCGGGGCTAGCAACAAAGTAAATCTTTTTAATGTTTACTATGTACCGGGTACTCATGAGTAAAGAGTTTATTGGCGGGGGAAACTCTTGACAGATGCTAATGATAGATTAATGGTAGATCAACACTAAAGTTCTGCCAGACGTAATACGTTCCTACTCCTGACGACTGAAATGGTCCCTTTGATGGTGGTGGCTTTTTGGTGGTGTCTTACTGCGTAACCAAGAAAAATCGGTTTAGTCACTAAAGTTTTCGTAAATAGCGGGGTGAATACTAGAGAAGTAAGGCGAGAGTATATGAGTTTGGACCTCGTAACGTGCTTCAAACCATTCATATTTTAAACTAGATGCATGTCTTGTTGTCGCAAGGAAAAAGAAATATATCGGTTAGAAACATCGGTAATCAAAAATCTTTAATCATGAGTACCCGGTACATAGTAAAATGTATAATTTCCGTATTGATATTAGTTTAAACCATATATAGTATTTTTTATATGAGAAGAGTAGCAAATGAGCATGCAAACCACCTGATTCTATGTAGTCGCAGGCATAGACGTCCACGTACTACCACAAACACGTCTTAAATCCTATCTGAGCTCGAACTTAGATATGTTGCTACTCCTGAGGACTAAGATGATCGCTTTGCTTCAAACTGTAACCGGCAACCGCACCTCTCCAACCGAAACACAAACAATGCTTTACGCCGGGTTATGAGGGCGGCGGTGGTACCTCTCTGGTTGAGCTATAGTTCCACCACCTTTAAAATAATTTGAATCATTATTTTGAATCACAAGTCGTGTTATCTTTAATCTCGGTGGAACCAATGAGTAACGGTTAGCCAATCCGTATACTTTATTCATTTGGTATAAAATTTCACGAGATATTTAACGAGCTCATGCAAAATTGATGCCGAGTGCTTCACAAGATAAAGTGGTTAGGAGTTAAGATTAAATCGTAAGCTCGAGGAATTTAGATAAAGTCTTATTAATGTTGTGTTTGATCGTGTAACAGTGGGTAAACTTGCTTAGAAATTACCTATTTGTCATTGTGATTGCTTCCGTGTAGGTAAGAATAGACTTATACTCGTATTGTGTCTTGTGGTATTGACGGCAAGTCCCTGTAGCGCGGTACCAGAATAGCGCTACGGTATCTCCTGCCTGTCGTAAGAGGCGACTAAAAGGAGGACGCTTGCTGAGATTTGGCACCTGGCCCTTTCGTTGGAAAGGGTTC
>DWON01011123.1:0-10367 GCA_018251015.1 Phocides pigmalion okeechobee
GTTGCTTTACGGCGGGTTATGAGGTTGGCGGTGGTGCCGCCCCGGGCGAGCTCTGACGGACGGCTCTGCCACCTTTCTAGAGTCACATTGACTAAAGTGACACTGATATCAGTTACACTGGAAAGGGTTCCACTAATTAAGATTCTACTGGCTATCCTGTGCTTCCCACAACACTAAGAGTTCATCTAAGATCTGAGACTGTGACATGTGACAAATATTTACAGGCATGCGGATCAGGGGCACAACAACAAATTTTACTGTCGGGCGACTCAGACACAAGTTTGCAAGCAAACTGTTAGTTGTACCCCAACATACGGCAGTGGCCAAAAGTGTATACAGTTTTATCACTCTGTAATAACCCATATAACCCTTAATGTCCCCACGATACCAGGTACCTTAGAAAGATTTTTTTCCGGAGATAAAGAAATGGCTCAAGAAAACTTGCCTCCTATTTTATCAGGGTAAATCATTAGACTCAACAGGTATAACCTCTGCTTAAGCAGATGCTGAGTAGTTTATACATATTTAAAATATTTAATAAACACGAGGTACTGGTGGTATAGTTTGAACCTGGTCGTCTAAAGTTTTATCTATGACCGGCCTGTAAGTGATTCTCACATCACCGCTTGTGAGATCCACCGTAGACAAGCTATGCTTCCTCCAATGCTCCTCTATGGGTTTTGCTTTCTGTGACAACAGAAAATAATTATTTAAAGGCTCAGTAATAAATACATGTATACAAAGCATAAAATAATAAAATGGTAATATTAAATTCTGCATAGATATAAATATCTTCGACTCATATATTGATCAAATGGTGTACTTAAAGAGTAAAATAATCGTCATTAGATACTACACAGAACTCTTTACATTAAAACCTGTGCATAAAAGAGGAAAGTAAGTAACAGACCCAGATATATTAACAGACAACTGAAATCGATAAAGGTATAATCATAAATTTATGCTAATAGGTATTTTATTTAGCATAAGTGAGCACTAAGAATGATATTCTGGAAATTCCAATTTCTTCTGTAGATTTGATTTAAATAAACTTATGGATTAAAAATAGAGTTGCACGATTTATTGGAATGTATTGTCATACAGACTTGCGCCAAAAGCTAGTCAAGAATACAAAAGTACATGGTACATACCTGATCCGTCGTGGGTTTACTATAGTCCATTTCGTCGATCCTCTTTGGATGATCATCTCTGAAGTGGGCACCTCTGCTCTCAGTCCTGTTCATCGCGCATGTGACTACTTGCACAGCGGTCTGCAACATGTTCTGCAGTTCCAAGGTTTCAATAAGGTCAGAGTTCCAGTTGAGACGGCGATCCGTTACGCGGATTTGTTCGAACGCCTTATACCATTTTGAGATTTCTGTCTTGGCTGGAACAATTATATACACATGTTGAATACCGTGATGTCAGATTTCATTTAAGTTTTAAGAATCTTATGGGCTAATTTTAAAGAGAGCTATTTAGATTCCGAGCTATCAACAAATTTTCTCGATCAAATTCTTATCATGCAATAATTTGACAAAAGAGTAAAATGCTTCAGAAATGTGTTATGTGGAGACTCTCTAAAGCATTATACGTATTATCGTTCAAGAAGAAGTTATTTGTGACATTTGCAAAACTTGCATGGATTCATGCAATTGCTTGATATTTCATTTATTTATTTTGTATAACAAAGATCCATTCTGTTAGTATATAACCTATACCTAATGTTGGTAAAAGCTTTGGAAATTATATTAATACATTACAATTCATAAATTAATTAAATTACTATCATTATTATTTAAAATAAAACACTTAAAATTAAACTAAAACTAAATACTAAAAATACGCTTTGCACAGAGGATAATCAAGAATTTACTTGATCATTCTCCGCACAAAGCTTTGCCATAAAGAAGACGTTACATCCTCTGCTACTGTCTTTAGGATGCTGTTGTGGCTGGTGCGTGCCGTGCTCATCAATGCTGCGGTCTTTTTACGGATGATACTATGGAATCCATCCGTTCGGTTCCGCACAAACATTTCCGAAGCACTGCAAAACCGGGGCAGCCCCAACAACATCCTAAAGATATTATTATATTGCACACGTAGAGCATCCATGCATTTTTTGGTGTAGCTGACCCATAAATGGCCCGTGTAGAAGCTCTGACAATACGCTTTAAAGAGCGTGATCTTTACTTGGTCAGAGCAACGGGAAAACCTACGGGCCAGCATATTACCTCTTACTGCTAGCGCTCTACGTTCCCTTTCAATATCTAGATTATCTTTAAGGTCGTCGGTCAGAAAATGCCCGAGGTATTCAAATTTATAGACCCTATTAAGGTAGCACCCATTTAAGACAATGCGGGGTTCATGTTGTTCATAGGCTTTAGCGACAACTCTAAAGATCATATATTCGCACTTCTGCGCATTATACCGCAGACCGTGAGCACTAGCATACGTCTCGCAGACTCTTAACATCTTCTCAACGGAAGCCGCCGTCGGGCCCAGCAGTACCATGTCATCAGCATAACTTATATTATTTACGCTGACACCCCCCACTCGACAACCAACACGCATACTGCTGAGCTCGACCAAAAGGTCATCCATATAAAGATTGAAGAGCCTGGGGGAAGTTAATCCACCCTGTCTTACTCCGCATTCCAGGTTGTACGGGTCTGAGAGAGTATTTTCCCACTTTACAAAATTCATTTGCCTGTCATACCAGTATCGCAAGATATTTATTATTTCTTCAGGCACCCCCCTGTCTCCCAGCTTCCTCCAGAGCACATTGTATGACACAAGGTCAAAGGCTCTGGAAAGATCCAGGAAACAGGCGTATACCTCCGTTTGACGGCTCGTATAATACCGGACAGTGTGCTTCATTATGCTTAGAGAATAATAAACATCATTATTTAAAATGTATTTATTAATTTAACGCAAAATTTGAAAAGTTTTTTTTAAACAGTGACTTCTATAACATATATCTAAATATGTCATGAAGACACGTGGCGTGGCAGACTGTCGCCACGCTAATAGCCGGTCTGACTCCGGATTAAATGTTTCATATCAAAAAATGCATCTTATATAATATAAAATAATTTGGTAAACCTGAAAATGAATAATCCAACATTCGGTGAAAATTGATTATGATAAACCTTATTTGCAGTAAGATAACTCGGAACAGTTAATTAAAACCGCATGAATCGTAAGAAGTTGTAATCAAATTTACTCGCAGTAAGATAGAACCTATAAACAAATAATTCGGAACAGCTACTTAAAACCGCATGAATAGTCGTTGTAATCAAATTTACTAGCAATAAGATATAACTTCAAAACAGCTAATTTGAAGGAGCTATTTAAAAAAGCATGAAAAGTGATGGTAATAAACAATATTTGCTGTAAGTTAGAACCTCAAAATAAATAACTCAGAACAGCTACTTAAAAGAGCATGAAAATTTATTAGCAGTGAGATAGAAACTCAAAACGATTACTCGAAACAACTACTTAATATAGCATGAAAAATGAGTGAAATATTTTTGTCGTAAGTAAGAAGTTTCAAAACAAATAATTCGGAATAGCTTCTTAAAATCGACAGTTTAAACATCTTTTGTACCAAGATTTTAATACAAATTAAAACCCATAATTCCCTAATAATTGAAAGAAACAGTAAATTAATTGACAGCTTTGTCTAATGGAAACATAAAATTGAATAAAAACCACTCTCTGGATACGCTTCACCCCTTCAAAAATGTAGTCATAAAAATGAATAGCTTTAAGTGGATAAGAAAACGACCAAGAAAATTCCCAAACGATTTTGTGCTTAAATTGAGATAACTTAACATCTCTAGGTAGAGCATACGATAGAGACTCTAAGATGACTAACGTGACTTTTCAGACAATCGGTACTGCGTTTGATTGATTCTGCTGGTAATAAGAGTATTTTAATTAGTCCCACATTTGATTGACGCTGCTGGTGATAAGATGTCTGGTTCATATCTCGCAGAATTGCGATCGCTATTAAACGCGGCGTTCCTGCTACTATGCCACATGGACTCCTTTTAGATTGGTGTGATAAGACTTTTATAATGATTAGTTGGGCACTTTATTAGTAGGCATTATTTTGGCTTCGCACGGCTTTTCTCTCCTAGATAGTACGTGTAATAATAATCCAGGTAATAATAGTATATGTTATAATAATTAATGCTTATTGCAAGTAAAAGCTGAGAATTTCAAAGATTTTTAATATTATTATATGTCGTTGTGGCGACTTTCCGCTACTCGACGAGAGACGACGCAACACGATCCTGAATCACGCTATCGAAGTTTTCTAAGTATCATGCATATATACAAACTCCGAAAATGAGACTAACGGAGCACGGCTGCTTCCCAGGCACGACAACTCGCCGTGAGGGAGATTTCCCTGTTGCCACAGTCGTCAATGACACTGAATGACAATGCATATCACGTGAAGCCGGGATAGATCGCTACTTTACTTATAAAATTAAAACTAATAATTATATTATATAAATACATAAACCTTCCTCTTGAATCACTCTGATGATGATGATTGACGAAAATCGCATTAAATCAGTTGCGTAGTTTGAAAGATCTAAACATATAGACAGCGGCACTTATTTATAAGAGCAGAGAATTTAAAAAAAAATATGTGATGTTACTGTAAAGAGACGAAGTCGGGGTAGATCGTTAGCTTATTTTTTTTTTGCGAAAAGAATAGCAAACGATCAAGCAATCGAGCATGCAAACGAGCATGATGTTAAGTAGTCGCAGACCTTAGATATCCAGATACAACCACACTCACTACCAACGTTCTATCTGAGCTCGAACGTCGATACGTAGCTACTCCTGAGGACTAAAACGGTCGCCTCGCTTCAAAGTTTAGCCGAAACACAAAATGAAAATGATTTAACTTTTTAATCCAAATATTCTATAAGCAATTAAGTCTCAACATATTTCCTTTACCATTTACTCAGAGGATTCGAATGTCTGAGCTCGTTCAAATCAATTAGTCCCCTGTTTACTTAACCGTTTCGCTCAATTAAACAATAAAATCTAAATTTGAATTCCAACATGTTGTAATGTTTGTAAAAATAAAACAAATCCGCACGCACTGGTTCGTAATAAAATTAAGATCGACGTATCGTGACGCAATTGATAAACAAATTGGTGACTTAATGAGTTTTATTCGCGTTGGCATTGAGGTCCAAATTCCGGTAACCCAGTTCACGGAGCCCCGATTCATCTACAGCCTATTTGTGCGAGGGAAATTTTGCTTTAATAGCATGGAAATAGAGTTGAATTTTCTTTGGGCGTGTTATACGTAGCTGGAAGACGTTAGCTTTGCGAATCGTGCGAGGACGTTCGGAGGGTGCGAGGGGAGCTCGGGGTGTCGCCAGGCTCCAGGGCCGCGGCTTACATAACGCGAGAAAAGCGGATGTATAGCCTCGTGCACGCTTTCTCGCTCACTCTTTGTAAAGGTAAGTACACGGTTGGTTAGTTTTTCTACGCGATTTTGCGTTCAGTACAACTACAAGTAACGGGCATAGTCGCATTTTCATTGAGCAATACATTTTATAAAAAAGCAAATAATTATATTAAATGTTACAACGAATTATGATTTCAAGAAGATATAAGATGGAATCATTTAAATATTAAATAATGTAAAAGAACAAAAAATAAGTGAATGAATTTGGAATATATTTTTTAATTTTATTTTAAAGAATAAATATAAAAAATTGATATTAAAAGAGTTTTGAAATTTTTTTCTACGATTTATTAGTTAATAATTATATTTACAAAGTGTAAGTGAATCAAAATTTAATATTCATAATTTTTATACTCGTAACATTTTTTTCTTATCTTATTAAGGTACAGTCTCATTAATATATTCATCTAATTTGAGTGTAAACATTTGTTTTTTTTTTAAATTTTGATTATATCATTTTATTAATCATATATTGAAGTTTGTCTTAAACGCTACTCAACTTTCGTTTCAAAGTTTCGTGTCACATTTCTAGGCATTGCGACTAATCTATCGCACAGGCCAGTTGCAAGGAAAACCACTCAATCACGACCAAGCCCTTACCCCAGCCCGCACATGTGCCGAGCGCGCTGACATTTACGTAGTGAGCACCGCAGCCTCGCGTAGACGCGCGTATTTTACGCTCGCGTACCGAAACGGAATCGAACACTTTGTGACGTTGAAAAAAAAAACAAAACAGTGTTTTTTTTAATATACTGTGCTGGTAGAGTTGATTTTTTTTCTTTTTAATTTTTTTTATTTAAATGTGAATAGAGGATCGCCTCCCCCGGGAGTATTGCCATAGTAACGAATGACGTCAAGTTCACGGGCGGGTAGTGCATTTTCGTTCAATAGACACCTTTGTTTTCAGTTTTTTCAGCTCTACGACTAAAGGTGAGGTTCTGTTTTTTATGATTATTGATGTTTGATGATTCATTATAAGTACCTTTGCATATTGACTAGCTTATTCATTCGTAGTAATTTATTGTCATACCAATTGTAATTGCGTTTGAAATAATTCGTCATTAAATCTCAATTACGATTGCGGCGTAAATTTGCGCATAAATCACGTTAAAAAATGTTTATAATTAATTGAAATTACGTAAAACAAACTTTATGATATTATGTATTTACATTTTATTTCATGTATTTGCCATTTTGTTTTGTATTATTTAAAATCATACCAAATTATAATAAAAATATCTTAATTTTTACGTGCCCAACATTATTTAATTTAATTTTATAGATAAATTATTTTTTTGTATGCGTATTTTAATTATATTTATAAATTATATTGATTAAAAAACAGTTAGAAGAATAACTTAAGTACTTAATTCTCATATTTTTTTATATTAATTATTCCTCATTTAAAAATGATTATCTAATTAGGCTTCGCTGTAAACCTTTTATCTTCTAAAGAGCACGGGTATCATTCTACAACTGAGGGAGGCCAGTTGTATACCATGCTCCACCACGCTGCTCTAGTGCAGAACAGTGGAGGAGAGACATAATAATTACGAACCGAAACGAAATCAGAAGTTTTCAAAACACATACAACCTTTGACAAGGGCTGCCTAATTGTTAGTTGTGGTTGCCTATAAATGGAAAGGCGCCTGATGTTTTCTTTCCCCTTTGTTGTATAAATTTTAGTTCTGTGTATTTTCCGTTGGCGATCCTTAATAAATTAATTAATTAATTAATGTTTAACCCTAACCACAGAAGGGTACATGGAATTTACCAGCGGTGACCCATCCACCTATGGACCGCGCCCAAAGCTCAATCGACCTAATCTTTTGTAGATCAGTCTCAATATGTTCAAAAGATGAGTTGTAGGTGCATCTAATTAGGCTCATTATTACGTAATTAGGCTCATTTTATCGTCATCAATCAATAGGTATTTGATATTGATATTCAAACTAATCGTACCAAATTTGATCAACGCCGACGGTGACAAGAGGGCTGGGTGATTTTTCGCGCAGGTTTGATTCGCTATTCAGCGTGGGAGTGGTGCCAGCATTCATGTCACCGACCTGTTTATCGCGAACTTTCCACTCAACAGTGAGGGAGGGATATGGTAATTAGTTTCGAGTTTCGGGCAAAGAGAATTTATCTCGAGGCCTGTATTCCCCCGTTCAAAGAGTTTGGGACGTCGCTGATGATGATGATGACCAATCAGCATAGACATGAACTACCAGATTGTTCAGGTTTTATAATATTGCATGTTTCAGTAACTGAAATAAATAATCTCACAATCGCTTTTAAGAAATATTTTGTAAATAATGTATTTAAATAGAGCTTAAATCAGGCATCTAAGCTTATATGCCACAAGTAAAGCCTTCATTAATGTTGGGATATACACTTTAATTAACTCTAGCACTTAAGCCGTAAAAATGTAAAAAAATACCTATTCGGTACTCGCTCATTCCATTGTTGTGCTATCAATGTCAATATTGTTCGGGCTCAAGTTTCGTGCGAAATACAATGCAAATTACGTTGATCACAATCCGATTACGATAGAACAACATGCCATTCGGATCAAACGTCGACGTAAATTTGAATCAATGTATAAACTTCATTATATGTATGAATAAGTCTATTACAATTGTAATTTGATTACATGTTATTTCTATAAAGGAACAGCTTTGGCTATATCGAAAATGTAAATGTATAATAGCGGAAGGTGACTGACAGAGATCAATTAATAGTCGAAAACACTGAATCTACAATCCAGATTTTTTTACATATTGACACTTTATATAAGTACTTATAAAGAAATATTGGATGTGTCACCTCTAAGGAGTTGAATTGGGGTTGAAAGAAATATAATTTTTTTTGCAATTTGCAATTGGTCAGCGTGACTGTGTGTGAAGTCTGCAGTTTCGCAATTGGCCAGCGTGACTTCGAGTGAAGACTGCAGCTTCGAAATTGGTCAGCGTGACTCAGTGTGAGGTTTGCAGATTCGAAATTAGCCAGCGTGACATCGTGTGAAGTCTACAAATTCGCTATTGGACCTTTAAGAATTTTATGGAGAACTCACAGCCATGCAATTTCTTTACGATGTTTATCTTCACCGTTAAACCAACTAACAACTTCTAATACTAACATAAATTTGAATATAGTTGAGGTGTGTGCCAAGGATTCGAATCCCGACCTTTCGGAGGCCACGTAGCCACTAAGCTATCACGCCTTATTAAATTACAATATTGTTAACGGAAAATTACATACCAGTTTTTCGCAAACATCTTGTTGATAAAGTAATATTGCCGCAATCACGTTGTGGTGTTGAGGAAAACATTACGATTCTTGTTTTTCTTATTCTTAACATGTCGTTTTTCCGGTTAGGACTAGATTCTTTACAGGAAAAACTGCAACATTTGTCGTATTATTTTATAATGACTGTATTCTTTTATATTATAAAATGCGTGAATTGATTAACTCGAAAATTTATTTCATGATCATTTTTAGGTATGTCCCCAAAGAGATTTTTGTTAGAGTTAAAGTTAATTTGAATATGATTTCATGGAATTTACTTTTTATTAAAAATTTTTGATAGTGTAGTTTTAATTACAATTATTAAAATATATGGGTATCAACTGTTATATTGTTTTTTTAATTATCTTAATTAATTAATGAGAAAATGATCGGAATTATTTATATGATGTATTATTAATTAATCATTTGAATAATATTATTTGATAAATGTCCCATAGCTCAAATTCTACAACTGCGGGAAGTTTAAATCAGAGTTCAATATTATATATATCATTATATGATAATCGTAACTTTTCCATCGCTTATGACGTACACCAGGCAAGGAGATGAATATTTTTACCACCAACGGGCACCCATCCAATTACTGACCGCGCCTGAGGTAGCTTAACTTTGCCGATCGCTTATAACCTACACTAGGGACCGAAATGAATATTTTTAACACCAACGGACACCCATCCAATTAATGACCGCATCCGAGGTAGCTTAACTTTGTCAATCGCTTATGACCTACACTAGACACGGAAATGAATATTTACTACCAACGGTCACCCATCCAATTACTGATCGCGCTCGAGGTAGCTTCACTTTGTCTATCGCTTACGCCCTACAGCAGTGCCGGGACTTTACGCGTGTCATTATCGCGTTGGATAAGTATATTCTTCAAAATATTATGTAAAATGTGACACGATTTAAAAGGTCAAGATCGCCGAGGGGAGATCAAATCCTGGCATGCATCAATTAGATTCGATTAAACACATACGCTCGTGTCATTGGGATTATGTGTTGCATGATACTTGACTACAATTAAAATGCAATATTCATCATCAGAGTCATCATCAGAGCATTATGTGCCTGATGATGACTTCATCACGGTCGTTTGAGAGAATGCTAGGGCCCTTGGACATCCAGATTTTTTTTAGTTTTAAAAGTAGTGAATGAGCGTGCAGGCCATTTTGTTATATGGGATGACCCATGGACGTCCACGTCCAATATCAACGAGGACTAAAGTCCTGACTGATATGCATAAATGCCATACAACTACTGAGGACTGAGACGGTCGCCTTGCTTGCACCTGTGCCCGGCAACAGCACCTCTCTAACCAAAACACAGGTAATGCTTTACGATAGATTATGAATATGATGGTGGTATCTCCCTAGTGAAACTATTATTCCACCTGTCGTTAGTTTTGTTGATCGAGTGTAATGCTACTACTAAAGACTAAACAAGGCCAACTCATATATCGCTATTTCAAAACAAAAGGGCCACAACGCGAATAGACCTAATTTTACAGGAGAGCCATTTAAACTTTCAAAATCAGTTCTTGTATAATTGCTCTGTA
>DWON01011124.1:0-10367 GCA_018251015.1 Phocides pigmalion okeechobee
GTAAAATATCAAAAGCCACCAGGGGGCCTCCACTCCTTTGTTGCCCCAAGGCCTCTAGACCTCTAAATCCGGCCCTGTGCATACCTATTGAACCGAAAAGCGAGGTGCTACTTTACTAAGGCAAAAGTATGGCGCCACTAACCATATACAATAAAACCCTACGCAGACCTAGTTAAAATTAATTAAAGAATATAAGCCAATTAAAATTATTGACATTTGTCTTCAATCTTGATTAGTCAAAGATGTTAAAAAACCTCCGAGAAAGTTCCATCACATCTCGCGTTAAGGTTGTGAAAGCACTTTTGGAAATTTATTTACATTTTTTAGTGTTAAATAATGTCGCGTAACCCATATTAATAAACATTAAGGTTTATATATCATCGTTTAATTTAATAGCCTGTGATTAATCCATCCATCCATCAGCCTTTACGCCACTACTATACAAAAGCCGTCCCCAGATCCGCCACTCAGACCGGATCTGTATCCTCTGCATCCAGTGATTACCCGCTACTCTTACCTGGACATCGGTCCACCTCGTTAGAGGATGCCCTGTGCTCCTTTTACCTAGACGTGGTCGCCACCCGAGGATCTTTCTGCCCCATCGGTTGTCCGTCCTTCGAGCGATGTCGCCTGCCACTTCAGCCTACAAATTTGGAGAACTATTATGTCCTCAGAAGTAACGACCTTCCGACTTGATTTACCTTATATGTGGATATATTAAGATGCAGCTACTTTTCTCACATAAAAAAGACATATTTTCTTTATGATGTAGAAGTAGCAATGTGGCTACTGCTACCCATAGCCATTTATAACCAATTCCATTTAAGACCAGTTTACCTGAAGTCAATCACAGCTAAACAAGATATTTATTTAAGCTCAAAAAGATGCTTATATATTTACGATAGATAAAAAGTTTTAAGGTTACGTATGTTTTAAACTATAACTAAGTAGTTTCCTAGTATTTTAAACATAATATTATCAAGTATGGCACTATCGTGTTCCACTGAACTCTTCATGGTATTTCGTCCGCGATTCCATTGTCCTGTCACCAAAACATGTGCCAGATTGCACCGTAAATTAACTTCAAAGAATTCTACCACCCTTTAAATATTGTATTTAACTCATTTATTGAATATATTAATATACATGTTATCTTTAATTACTATTTGTATACATCACTTATGATAAACCTAACAATGGATACTGTTTGAATAGTTAGCTCTCATACTAAAGACTTCAACGGGTAACTTTAACACGTAGTTTAGACATGAACTTTTTTCATCTTTATAACAGAATGCGAAGGCATATCAGTAATCTTATATCTTTAAAAACTTGTCATGTATAAAAACTGTATTGTTTTACCCAGTTATTTGTACATTGTCTATTCTTTGCGAGATGAAGAAAAGATAATTCTTCAATTATGGAAAATCTTCGTATTACGCTTCATATTACGTCACCTCTTTCCAATTGCATTCTGAAATATCATTTCATTTTCAATGTAAACATAGTGCTTATTTAAGAAATGGGGTTAATGTCCAGGTGCCTACAAAATGTAAGCGCACCGTTATCTATTACTAAGCGCTCCGTTTATGATTATAGCCATAATTAAAATTGGATATTTCACGTAAAAACATCATTGTATAAGTAAACAGTGAGTCTAGGGCGTTTCATAGTAAATAAAACAAATGTACGCAGAAATTTATATTCAAAAAAATGTACAACCTAAACAAAACACACTACTGACACATTGTACCCTATTCCAATGTTTTAATTTCTTTTATAAAACTTTAAACTGTATTTAATTGACAAACAAAAAAGAAAATTGAAAACATTCATTTGTAAGCTATACATATATTATGATCACTGTGTCAAAACGTTCGTATCTACATTTTGTTTTGTTGCACACTCCATCTATCGAAACTTGATCAAACTTCTTACGTAGGCATTTGACCTATTCATTAGAGTATCAACGATCTTTAAAGAAACCATATTTTATTAAGCTTGACCAACAGATGGCGTTGTATGAGGCATGTATTTTACATGATACAGTATAAGCATAACTTAAACACGCTTTTTAGCAATAATGCTTATCTATATTTTACTCACAAAGTTATTAACGATATTTATATTGCAGAAGGTAACACCCATTTTAAGCGTGAAGTTATTCTTAATTCTTACTTTGTCCTACATAAACACAATGCCGTTTACCAATTCAAAAATAGATAATAACAATAAATAATTGTATGTAAAATCCTATCGAAACACCTAACCAAAGTTTTCAAGTAAATACTTGTGCAGAACCATAGAAACATATGCAGCAAAACTACCTCAAACATTCGGGCCTCTTCCTCCTCCCCGTGTGAAGTGTCATACGTGGCGGATATGTCACGGCGCGGCGGCGTGGTATGTCACATAGTTTGTTCTTCGATTCTTTATCTAGCCAGTAATGTAATTAAATGTTGGATGTAGATTATGTATATATCACTATGACAGCGAATTATATCCTATTTTTTGTTATTATCGAGTATTTTAAATGCCAGCGTGGCAGCAAATTCAGTGTTGTTCACGAAAAAAAATTCAAATTAAAGACGTTGAAATTATTTTAATTTACAATAATTAGCATTAGTAGTGGAGCCAGTAGAAATTTAAAGAAACGATATCAGTACTACGATATAGTATAGTATATTCTAGATATAGTAATCTACACCATAATCAATAAACTAGACCTGGAATCATTTTCAAGGCCTCTTAGATGTTGCTACATATTTCCAGAAATTAGAAATACATATGTGAAATAGTAGAACCAGAGTTCGCTCAGGAAAGTACTATCGTCGCCTTCATAACCCGATAGATATAGTTACAAACGTGGTGGTTATCCCAATCCTCAGGAATAGCAACTCATCTACGTACGACCTCAGATAGAGAGTTAGACCTGTTTGAGATTGGATGTGGATGAATAACACGTGAATTGCACGTAACTTTTGTTCCCATCAAAAAACATACAATTAAATAAGAATTTAATTAGTGAAATAGGTGGTATTCACAAGAGAAAATAAAACAATCAGTTAATTACACGCTATATTTTAGAATACGTAATAAAATTTAAGAAAGTAATGGATATATCGTTGTCTAGAATTTATAGATTTTTAAAGATTATAGATTTATATTCTTATAACAATTAAGATACGTATTTACAAACAATAATTATAGAATTACATTCATTGCTAATAAAAGTTGAATAATTCGTTGATTATATAAATGTTAAAACAAAATAACATTAATGGCACTCATAGCCTTAAATATTTTAAATGAAACTGTAAATGTGATTATTGTTACATTGCGTATTTACACTTTCTACCCCTAATTTTGAAGGTTTATAACATGTTTCCTGGTTTCGACAAGGCGAAGTATTGTTGGAAAAAATGTTCAATATATTGTCGACATTATTCAAGTAATGATTATTGACATTTCCTACGATATCTCATTTAAATAGATATACATAATTAATCATCCTAATACCATTATTATGCAAGAATTTAATAGATGTGAGCGTTTATAAAATTCTTGCATAATAATTCATAGAATATGGAAAACATTACGTCTCCAAAAATACCTACTGTACTCGCGCGTTGTGAGATAATATATAATATTCATTTATGTCGCAAATAAGACTTAATTTTATTAAAATTAGAACGCGTAATTATTGATTTGACTTTTATAACAGAAAATGCGCCAAAACCACATTAAAATTGCGACACATTATATAAATGACGTGTCCTCTGTATATTTTTAATATCCTAAGCTCAAATTGTTACCGAAACTTTATATTTATTTCTTATACAATAAAATAATGTGTTTAATTGTTATAACAAATGCAATATACCGAATCATTACCTAGTAATATACAGTACAACTCTATTATTTCCTAAAAAACTACATATTTTATTTTGTACAGACCCTTATGTACAATGTTGACCATTAACTAATATTAAAATTGAGGTTATATTCTGTACTTAAATAACTTACTTATTCTTTTAAATTCAAGTGATTTTATTTACGACTTAGTGCTATTATAAATTCACGGCGACTGCGGCAACGACTTAGGGCTATTATGCTCCACAGCAATTGTGCAACGATACCATTACTATATACGATTCTGCATCAGTGACAGTGTTACAGCATCGGTAGACGCAAAACAAAACCTATGAAGCATTCAACATAACGACATATACTACCTTTCTGTCACCCTACTCGTTCAATATGAAAGGCAAAGATAAAACGATTGAACGATCATAAAACCCGAAGACACAAACATGCATCTGATATGCCTCCCGCCACTTCAAAACTCTCGAAATCGCTGCCATATTGCTACCACCTTCCCATTGCCAAATTTAGAAGTCATTAATTGTGTTGCGGTTGTGGGAAAATACTTGTACATTTTAGGTGCAAATTACTACTCAACATAACATTGCATCGATTCAACATTCTTCTAAAACAAAAACCCACAAACCATATTAAGTTTTCTAAATGACACTAATATTAAACCTACAATTCTGACCTATTTTTTGTTAATTTAGGGGATTTTAGTGGATTTTGATATCAAAACAATTCGAAATTGGCAACACTGATGCAGTAACATACACCCGAATGTGTCTGCTGTAGGAATGATATCGTTCGATCAAGGAGAGTCTTAACATCGCCGCAAGTCACCGTGAACTATACCGGATACCAGAGATAAAATACTGTTTAAAAATATGACATTTCTTTGGCCTGTAAGCAACTGCTTGCCATATGGGACCATAATTAGACAAATTTTGTTTTTCGGATCTACTTAGTCTTTCACACACGTGACGATAATATTTTGTGTGACCCTGCTGTGACGTCGCACAAATGCCAAAAAAAAATTAAAAATACATTTCGATATAAAACATTCTGAACCTATAAACAGTGTTTTTATAAAATTCTTAACAGTCATAGATAAAGTAAACATTTCTCGATTTTTAGGTAAAGGTACACTGATTTTTATGCTTTTTTATCATTCTCAGTAACGTTCAGTTCTCAGTTTTTTCTTATATGAGATTATAAATAACAATTCACGTGTAAAAATACCCTTTATACAAATATTTAAGGATTGACCAGCATAAAAACAGAATTATGAAACATCTTTTGAATATTTTTTAAATAAATCCTAACGTTTCATTAATGCCGAACATTACGAGCACAAAAATATAGCACAATAAAATTCTTGACACATACATTTCTGAGAGCTATGGTAATCTTAAGCAATATTCATAACACCAACTAATGACTAAAATAGATTGGTATATTATAAATAACATTGTGGCCTATGATTTCCAAACAAAATTAGTGATTACCTAAATGCTCAAAGAATTTGTTTTTGTGCTGGTATTTGACGTAACGGATCATAGAGATTTCTTGTGATCTCTTGTACTCATATAGATAACGATAAAAGGATATTTTTCTCAAATTCAGCGATTTAGATTGACAATCATTTATATGTCCTGTAATGACCTAAATCTTTGATTAAAAAAATTGGACTGAAAACATTTCTTTATATTTTTAGAATTATACGTATATTTGACAGACTGCAGAAGTAAGACAATGTTTATGTATGTATGTCTATTTCTTTGGCGCCCGTTATAGTCTACACGGCTTAGATTTTAGTTTGCATAGGTTTTAAGATATGATCTTGTTAGAATCATCTTAATTATGAGAATAACATAAACATAAATAAAAATATACATAGCGTCTGCAATTAAAATGGAGGAGAAAACTAATAAATAACTACTTTGTTATAATAACAATAAGGATATCAAAAGGATTAATAGATAGCTAATTCCAAACATATATCATTTATAAGACTTTCATACTACCATTTTAATACAAACTATAAATAAGTTTCACGATTTAAGTGTTTCTGCAGTCGAGTTTTTGTTTTATATCTTTTGAATTATTTGTTGTATTATTTGCAGAGTACAATAACAAATATGTAATTGTAATTTTATTTTAAAATACTATTAAACACGGAAAACATATTTTGATCCGTATTATCGATATCAATACAATTGTAACTGTTTTTAGCATCCAAAAACCATGTAGCGATAAACGTGCATCAGTGAGGACGTGTCTTAGACGTTGATGGATTGGATCACGTTCGTAAAATCGATGCTGTTGAACTGAACGCCGGTAAATTGGCATCGATTCAATTAAGCGAATCGATATTCTGTAACCGTGTGTCGAGACGCCATAGAATAGTAAAATAATGCACAGTAGACTCACTCCATATATTCGAAACAACATCGGCATATACATTTCGATATTTCAATGTGAATTGGTGGGATTATGGCTTTGTATTGAAAATAAATTATTAATGCATTTTGTATGATGTATTTTATATTGTGTTTGTTTTGATTTTATATAAAAAATTTAATAATCCACACTTAGAATTACTGTTACGTAAATAGGTGATATTCATAATTTTGAAGTTAGCAAACAATAGCAATTTACTTTTAGGACATAGTAGTTTAAACAAAATGTGTTGGTGAATCACTCAATCTAGAAATACGATTAAAAAGTTTAAGAAAAGTGTTATAAATGAAGAAAAAATATATAAATTATTTCTGGAATCTTATTTGAATTGAAATATGTATAAAATTTTCTTCTAAAATCAAGAAATAAATTCCGGTAACATGATATTATAAGATACAAACCTTGCCCTATGCTTATGCCATAACAAAAATGAAGTTTCAAATTATATTCACTTTCCAATCATGTTCCGATTAATTTGTAGGGAGTTGACTAACTGGTCATAATTTTACTATGTCATATGCACATGTTCACGGTTGACGGTTGATATGTTCGTATTCGCACGGACGGTTGTTTCCCGTCTACGCTCGGTGTGGAGGTTCTATTCAGGTCGGAGATGGCACAACCGATATCGTAGCGAAGTGTTATCTGGAATTAGAGAATAGGTATTTTTATTTCATATTTACTTAAATATGTATGTTAAGTATGACCTAAATAGTGAAGTAACACAGGACAGCATAAAATTTTAGCTCTTAAACGTTTTAGGTGAATCAAAGCTCGACCGGATCACCGGTTCCCTCATAATCCGCCGTTAGACAGCACTTGTGTTGGGTTTGGAGATGTGCAGTTACATTTAAGCGAGGCGACCTCTATAGTCCTTACGAGTAGTAACGCATTAACTTACAACCTCTGATATTAATCAGTCCTATTTGAGAGGTAAATGGACATCATGGCTGCACCGACTACTTAAGATCATGTGAATCATTGTCATTTATAAAAAAAACGGTTATTGCCCATTCAATTCTCAAGGAATTCAATGCGCATTCATTCAATCGTTCGTTCAATGTATTATCTTGTAACGTTATAATTAATATTGCGCTATTAGTAGATAGATATCCTCCTATGCACCAACGGAACAATAAAAACCTTGATCTATATTATACATACATTATAAAAAAAAAAACAAGTTTTTCTCTGTCAAAAGATGTCAAAAGGAGATGTACAAAAAGAAGTCAAAATTTCGGAGATAATAATATTATAATTTGAATTAAGAATCCAACATATAAATTCGAAAAAATATGTCAAATTCGAAAGACTCCATGTGAATAATCACGTTTTAAAGACAAATTTTTCATAGATGACAACAAAATATGATTTCACTGTATTTTACTAAACTATTATATATGCAATATTATATAAGCAATATATGTAATAAATGAGATATAATAAGGTTCAACTAAATGCCTGCCTTTTGAATGAGTATCCAAAATGGTAACGACATTGCCTAATTAATTTATCTGACCAACGCAATTGCCTTTTCATTACTTACGGAGTCAATACCTACTTCGATAGATACATAAAAAGCATCAGAAATCAATGACCACGTTCCTAAGCAAACAATAAAAATAATTTCTATGTAGATTCGCACCTTTTTGCAATTTGCGGACTCAACGCAACACTATCATAAGAAGAAATATATATCATATCATAAGTTCTTGATAAGAAATGAACATAGAGCGGTGCTAAAATAACCTGCGTCTCAATCAGTCGGAGAGATTTTCTGATTTGATTTGACCTCGCTCAATCTTTTGGTTTACTACTCAGTATACCTTAAGTCATCAAGTAATTTATCGTTTCCTCATATTACATGAATCCGAGCCTCTCTGTATGAAACAAACAAGCCAAGGCCAGTTTCAGATTTCTAAATATGCTGACGAATCATTGTGAAACTACACCATTTTGCTAATTTATGATATTATTGCTACAATGACGTATTACTTAAATCAGTGATAGCCTCGTGGTAAGAAAGTGGCCTAGTGGTCCGCCTTCGTGGCACAATCTTCTGATTTTTAATGTTATATACGTCGTAAAAAATAATTATAACTTGATTTAATAATGAAAGAGCACATGGTGAGAAATCCTGCATATTCGACACAACCTATAAAGTTCTTAAGAGAGGAGGGTCCTCTCCCGCATTGGGATAGTAATAGTATAGCTTGAAGTAATAGCCTTCGATTTTAGGAGCATACCAATGTCAATCAGCATATAAATTTGACTACCGCATCAGAAAGAAGTTTTCATACCGGTCTAAAACACGAACGGTTTAACAGATTAAAAAACAAAAATATAATCTTATAGGAGTAAACGGTCATTGCCGCCTTGTGCATACATCATGAAAAAACCTGTATTCCAGATACCTGAGTTTATCATAAACTTTTCAAAAGTACGTGTTTAAAAATTTTGCAACCCGTAATTTGCCAGCATGGTAGACAGCGGTCTAATGCGTCTAATTTTTTGAGTAAACTGCTTAATTGGCGTTTTGTAATACAGTAAACCCCTCGCATACTCACAAGGAGACTCGTCCTCGGCGGTACGAGATTGAGAATAAGAGATATTAAGGATTACCTCGGGGCGTGCCTCGCTCTCAGCATATGTGGTGGTACTTCCCGCCGTTCCACCTCATCCGAGTTGAGCTGCAAGCCGGCCACCAGCTGCATGATCTCCCGCTCTTTCTTGAGTTCTTCACGACCTGACTCCACCTGGAAACGTACGGGATTTAATTTATTCATATGTATCATATCATATCATGTCAAATTACAGTTACTGGTTAAGGTTGTAAGGTTGCTAATATTGTATTATTTTAAATAACTTGTTCGTAATTTAAAAATAAGTTATTTTCTAAGTTATTGGTTGCTCTTCGAAACTGTGATAAGTCCCTAATATGATAGATTTAAGAAAGCGATTAAAAATATCTAAAAAGGGCACCTTCTATATCTTTCTATATTTTCAGACTTTATTAATTACTTTATTTTATCTCAGTATTTTTGAAGCCTTTGTGTATTGGTCAATAAAGAAAGAAAGTATGTATTAAATTGCGTTTTATTGTAAAATCGAGTTTTGTTTTTGCAGTTCATTGTGACATTAATAACAGTTGTTCGCAAAGGCTAATATTTAATTAACCTGAGTTCTTATTACATAAAAGGTTTTGTGATCTACATTTATGAACCGATTTTCAATACATTATTCAAACTGTTCCGGGTTTTGTCTTCTGCTGGGAAAGAGTGTAATTTACAATAATATTTACAAACTAAATTTTAATGTATCCGTTTACTTGTAGTCATAGCACTCAAAACTCAAGGGTTCTTAGAATAGCAAAAAAAAGCAGAGAAAAGCAATTTGCCTATGATTGGCTTCAATAAGATACTTATTCGTAACGCTTTTTTTAACTTTTAACCGACTTCCAAAGAGCAAGCGTGTACATTTGAATTTTTTCATTACTTTTGATTTTTACTTATACATTATTTAACACATGCGTGATCAAAGCTAATGACACATTTCTTCACATGGCAGTCCGAGTGGCGAATGGAATTGGCAATCATAACTCACAAGTAACGATCACGGTATCGCTTTACGAGAGTAACCACGTAACTAGTTGCGCAAGATGCGAGAACCGAGCTGCCTGAACGGTAAAGCAGTTATTGCTTCCTTGTAGGCAGCATACCAGAAAGTACCTGAGCCTTCCCTACATTCCATTTGTTTTTCATATTAAGGCGCGAATATATAAGCAATGATTATTCATTACTTGATACGGGATTCCTATCAGAATCAACAGAGTTAAGGTATAGTCTAAACGTTGGCTAGAATTTACTTACCTATACTTATACCTTGAAAATCTTTAGTACTAGAAGGCATGCAGCTTTTCTCTCAATGATTTTTTCTTATTGAGAAAGAGTAAGAAACGGGCATGCAGGCCACCTGATGGTAAGTGGTCACTGCAGCCCATGGACAACCGCGTCCAATCTCAAATAGAACAGAAGTTC
>DWON01011125.1:0-10367 GCA_018251015.1 Phocides pigmalion okeechobee
CGCCTCGCTTCAAAGTGTAGCCGGCAACCGCACCTCTCCAACCGAAACACAAGTAATGCTTTACAGCGGATTATGAGGGTGGCGGTATTTCCCCGGTCGAACTATAGTTTTCCCACCTTGTTATCTGTCACATATTGGTTAACTAGCAACAATACTTATTTTTAACTTCAATATTCGACATCTCATGTACTTCGGAAGATATTGCCGAAAGTAGTAAGTAAACCTTAGTTCTAGACTCTGAAATTTTGTTTAGCAAAAAGAAAACTGTTAGTCTCTTCGTAAAATGTTTGAATGATTCTTTTTCTCCTAACGTTTAGAAAGTCATCTTAGGTATATCTTTTTTCTGTATATGCGATTTATCTCTTCCCTTTAGTTTCATTCAGTAATAAGGATCTCGTTCTAGACGTCGCGTGGGCGTAGCTGCTCAGATTGAGACAAAAAACTTGAAATAATGTCGTAATAATGCACAGTTATTATTCCGTTACACAATTTGCATAATAACACGATTCTTAAATTTAGACATGAATATGCAGTGGAATGGAGTCCATTTTAATTCTTACTAGCGACCTCGCCTAACTTCACTCGGGTAAGAGTTTATATTTACTTAAATGATTTTTCTTTCATACATGCATACAGTCATTACCTAGTTGCAAAAACTAACAATTAGAAATCTCTACTTCGAACGACGACTGAATTACTATATTGAGTTTAATTATTTAATTTCTTGTCCAATTTACAAAAAACTTAATTTATTATGCACGAAAACCTTCCTCCGAAATCACTCTACCTGTTGTAGAAAACTGTGAGAAAATCCGTCCAGTACTTGAATTTATCGCAGACAGACAAACAGACGCGACGGGGGACTTTATTTTGTAATTTAGTGGTGTTTTAATTAATCCTAGCATCGTCAAGCTTGGTGTTATATTATCATCTGAATAGAAGATTAGTAGTGATGCAACTACTTTTAGGAATACAAATTATCGTATTATTCAGCAAATATGAATACGAATATTTTATTGTTATTGTAAATTATTTGTTTAAAAAATACGACATTATCTTGTTAATTTTTTAATGATCAGATATATGTAACAAATAAATTATTAGTTAAATACAAATTCAAATGTTTTATTTTAAGGTTTTTACAAACACTTAATGAATGTCAAGGGTATAATGTAAAATAAAACATCGGCTTTGAGCGCCTGTTGGCTAACGTTGACCGGGAGAAGAAAGCCGTCGGTAAAACTCGCGGCGCTCTTTTATATCGATTCTTGATAAATAAACACTATCCAGTATAACTTTAGAAAGATGCTGAGCAGATTAGAGTTAAAGGAAATTGTACACGATAATATTTTGTTAGCGGTTTAATAACGAAAAGTAAATGACAAAAATTCTTTGCCTTTTTTATCTTTTCAACAGTTTGAGAAAACTTTATTTAAATCTATTACATTATTAAAATTTAAATGAACGGAAGCAGTATTCCTAGAGGTTTTTCTTGGGTCTCGTGATTCCAGCAGCTTAAGGCAAGGCTTCCAGCTCAAGGACTGCAACCCTCGAGGTATTCATGTTTATCCGGGCAATCCTAAAGGGATCTATTGTTCCCGGGGTTATACTCCGCGTAGAGCAGGCAAAGTTACAAATTAAATCAGCCTGCGGTGGAAGGTATTATTGAAATAAAATACTGTGCCAATTTTAATATTGGAGAATAAACGTCTTCACTTCAAAACTTTAATGGGCAATTGCTGGTTACAATACCTTATTGGTATTTGTATATCAGATGTATTTTGCTTTACTTAAATAATCTTATCATGATATTTGACGAATATAAATAACCGTGTTTGTTGAATTATTGAAGATTAGGCTATTATTTTGTGTCTGTATTCCATATATTTTTTATAGCATATACTTCGTGTTCTTATAACATATATAGCATTATTTTTTTATATGGCATTATTGTATTAAACTATTAAGAATTAAATGCTAAAATTAGTGTACGTTTTTCAAACCAAAAACGTATGAATTGTTTCTCACATTATTAATGTACAAATATATATACCTAAACACATAAATCGTTGTGATTTAAACTTAGTACAGATTGAATATCTACACATATTTGTTAAGAAAAAAAGTTCCCTTTTAGGCATGTAAAAATAAACAATTAAACAAATTGCTTGTAATACAGAATACACAGAATCGTTGTGATTTAAACGTATGTACAGATTAAATATCTTCAATTTATTGTTGAGTAAAATAATCCTCTTTTAGGCTTCTAAAAATAAACAATTAAAAAATTGGTTTGTAACTAGAACACACACAGAATCGTGATTTAAGCCATGTAAAAATAATCTTTTTTAGGCTTGTAAAAATAAACTATTATATACATAGCTTATATAACAAAATCCAAAGAATCCTTGTGATTTAAAATATGTACAGTCAAAATATTAACGAATATTTGTTGAGGAAAATAATCCTCTTTTAGGCTTGTAAAAATAAATAATTAAACGCATGGCTTGTTACATAGAAAACACACAATCATTGTGATTTAAACTTTGTACAGATTAAAAATTAACAAATATTTGTTAAGGAAAATAATCCTCTTTTAGGCTTTTAAAATAAACAATTAAACGAATGGCTTGTTACATGGAACACACGGAATCATTATTTAAACTTTGTACAGATTAAAAATTAACAAATATTTGTTGAGGAAAATAATCCTCTTTTAGGCTTGTAAAAATAAACAATTAAACGAATGGCTTGTAACACACAATTCTAGAACGCAGCTGCACAAATAGACAATTAAATTTTATTGGCCGTAATGCCGTTGGCTACCTGTTTATATGCGACTGGCATATAATTATATTTTTCATTCGCAAAGATGACTGCAAAAAGTGTTATATTTATTGCATTTTTACATCGATATATTGAGTGTGTCTTTTATTGAACTTCCTATTGCCCGCGGATTCGCTCACACAGACAATATTACGTAAGTAAGTTCAAGTTAGTTAAGTTTAGAAAGAAATTATGCTGCTCTATTTATACTCTAAATATATTCATTTTTTATATACCGGGTAATCAATATTAAAGATTTTTTATTTTTGATTGCTGACATTTGAGTTTAGTCGTAACCACGACCCATGCAACTGGGTCGAAATATCAGCAATCAAAAATCATCAATCGTTAATCGTGAGTACCCAGTATGTAGTAAAAAATATTATAATTATTGTTATAATTTATTGTACTTTTAAAATCATACATTTTATCTTGTTAATGGATATTATAGGATGTCCTAATGATGACAATGTCAGAGCGCTGATCGACCTGATAAATGGAAAATTTAGTATTCCAGCCGTGGATCGGC
Organism: Phocides pigmalion okeechobee; assembly: GCA_018251015.1. Classification (NCBI taxonomy): domain Eukaryota; kingdom Metazoa; phylum Arthropoda; class Insecta; order Lepidoptera; family Hesperiidae; genus Phocides; species Phocides pigmalion. The sequence goes on from DWON01011125.1 coordinate 3,356, forward strand.
ATTCCGGTTTAAAACGAGGTTTTATATCGTATTATTCAGCAAATATATTTTTTGTCTATGACAAATGTAAAACGTAAGAAAAGGGTTTTTCATGTTAATAATCAACAGAAATAATGAATTTTGGATAAAGACATCAAGAGAGTTAACTGTAGGACACAATGGATAAGAAAAATATAATAAAGGGTAATATTGTTCTTTATTAAAGAGGATGATAAGATTAAATGTATTTGCGGATTATCAAATATTAACAAGGAAGAAATATAAAGAGGAAAAGGAAATTGGAGAGAAATAAGGCTTTTGCAATAAGGAAGAGCGGTCATAAAAAGGGCAAGCGAGATATATGTATATCATTCAAATCTCCCTCATCCATATCAATAAAATTTTACCAATTATGAAAATACATAAATAGAATATAACATTTAAAATGTGATGTACAAACTCATATGACAAATGTAAAAAAAAATAAAAATTGTCTCATAGTTTAGCGTAATTTTTAAATATCTTACATTTATCAAGAACTTCAACATTTGCCGCGCTTTCCCACACGTACTTATGTGACAATTACGAAGACAGTGTTTTGTTTTTGTTTGTACAATTCTTATTTTAAAACGAGCAATTTCTTTTTTTTAATAATCATTCTATAAATAGTTTCTAATTAAAATTGTAGCCTACACAATAATTTTCAACAAATGTAAGTATCTCCCTTATCTGTCTTTAAAGTAAAATACAAAATCGATTATTATTACAACTGTTATGACACAATTTAATAATAATTAGCTAAATCCTGAACCCTGACTCCTTTACTGTTTTTATGTTTTTCTATAATCAAAGGTTTGGTAGTGATCGACATTAACGAAAAGAATACCTTTGTACTTTCGTTTAGCTGTTGAGTGCGACTCTGTTTATATTTTGGAGTACAATAAAATGCGAACTAATGAAGTACAACCGGTTTGACAGCGGTGGTACCCGACATACCCATTTCTAGCGTGATCGTTTCCTACGACTCTATAGGAAGGCGTGATTTGTTGGTATACTTGTAAATGTGGCGACCACAAAGGGGCATGTCAGACTCTTACTGACTATAAGTACCACTTGTTTCTGTTCAGCCCTTAAGTTTCTGAGAGTGTGGGACCCTGAATGTACAGTTAGTTTGACCACTTCAAACATCGGCCTACATATTAAAAATGTTAATAAAATGTTACGGCAACGTTAGTCCTCAGGAGTAGTAACGCAACCGATAGACTTAAAGTGAAACTCTTGTTTTTTATGTAGATAGTTCATACGTCATTGGACGGCAGTGACTTACCACCAGGTGGGTTGTATACCAGTTTCGATTATTTTATATAAACAAGAATATTGTTATATTTATATAGGTATGTGCATAAATTTTATTATGTTTTAGTCCATATAATATATTTATGTGTGTATATATGTATTTATTTTATGATTAGTAAAAATAATCTCTTGCTTTTTGTTTTAATTTAATTTTAACACCCGTCGCAAATTTTCTGCGTCCAGCCAGGATTTACTAGCAGAGAATGCCCTCAGGCATTAAGTTTGCCCTTTTGTAACATTATTCTTTAAGAGGTGATACAATAAATCATTAAATAAATAAATAAAAATATTTGAATTGTATTGTATTTTATTGTACTGTATTGTAATGAATTTATAACTTAATAATATTTGAATTAGCATTGTATTGGAATTAAGATGTAACTGAATTGTAATTTAAAAATCAATCGCATTAATATAAGATGTACCTACTAATTAATTTGTAAATATTGCAAAAGGCGGCGGATACTTACTCCCGCATAACTGAGGGACAAGGGTATGGCTGAATAACAGCGCCGCACGGAATGCTGCGGAAGCAAATGCTGAACCACCTCCTTTTGCCTTTCTACTAACTCAGCAGATTGCTTATTCATCTTTATATAATGTAAATTGTATATTTTGAGGCAATGAAGTACATTATTATTATTATTATTGTTATTGACATTGTATTAACTTTATTATCACATATACAATGATGAAAATCTTAAAACTAATTAAAATAAAAATCTAAACTAAACAATCTAAAGGGAGTCCGTGCCCATGCGGCATGGTTCCAAGAACTAAAGACTAGCTGCATTCCCGCGCTGGATAGCAATCGCAATTCTCTGCGCGAGATATGAGCCAGCCCTCTTGCCGCCAGCAGCGTCGTTCAAACGTGGTACTATTTATTATTGTATTCTATTGATATAGCAGTAATGCTTCTGTATTCAAACCACGAGGATTCCACCATTGCAACCGATATAACATCGCAGCGAACAATACTACTATGTCGTGGTCGGACATAACTCTCCAATCTTGTTTTATTTTGTTTCTGCCATAATCAAATTGTGGACAAGCATGAACTTTTTTGAGACTAGGTTCTTAACAATATTAATTAAATAATACAATTAACTAAGCGTACATATAGCATACATATTTTTCTTTGTTTGTTTGCACCAAGTAAGCTGCGAAAGTACTGGACCGATTTTCACCATGTTTTTATTAATAGCAAAATATTTTACTTGTGACATATTAAAATATATACACCTGTTACATAGTACAATTATATATTCGTTGCATAGTAAAATGTATTTACCCGTTAAATAGTAAAAAAACAGTATATTTTATTTATCAAATGGATGATTGACAAAAGGGATCTTGTCTTTTATACAAAGCGGTCTGCGGATCAAGATAATCAGTACAACGTACAAGGAGGCTTAAAGAAAGCCCACCAACATTTTCCTTGTACGGGTCCCTAAAATGTAGAGATATTGTAACACTTTCGATGCAGCTCGTGTATTTATACCAGTGTCCATCAAGTTTTACGATAATGCGCCCGGACTGTCGATCGGGTTACATTCTTGCTTGGCTTAAGGTTCCCTTCAAACCAATGCTAAGCACGCGCGGAAAGATAATTATGTTCGGGCCGACGTCTCTACCTAATTTATTTTACGGCAATAAAGTTGCAACCAATACGATACTAAATATTGGAGGTAATTACGGGAGATTTTGTTATGTTCTTTGCTATTTGTCTATGGTTTTTTGGTGTTATGTATACAAACTAAATACTACATAAACGTATACAAAACATAGCAAATAATTATGTTTTATACTTTGAGCATTTTAGACTGTAGTATCTCTAGTAATGAACTAAGGTTTTGAAGTTTTTATTGTGAGATGTAGAAACATAATTTTCATACAGTTCTCATGATAAAAGGTACAATATTTGTATTAATATTTGCAAATACAAATTTTGGTAGGTAGTTGAACAACAGTTTCAACATAGATACCACCTCTGTTCTCATAATCCGCCATAAAGCAGTTCTTTTGATTCGTTTGTAAAGGTACTGTTTTAGCTACCTACAGTTACAAGCCATGCGAACATCTTTATCCTCAGGAGTAGCAACGTATCGACGTTCAAACTCAAATAGGATTTCGGTCGTGTTTGTGGTTGTACGTGGATGGGCTGCGACTATTTAACATCACTACGACTACTTAACAGCGGTTTGCATGCTCGTTTGCTACTCTTCTCACATTAAAAATCAGTCTGCGGAGGTAGTAGCAGGAGTAGCAACTCATCTATGCACTAAGTATTTTAGTCTCACTTGATTTTGAAGGTAGATGTTCATGGGCTGCAGAGAATATTGAACATCAGATGGACTGCACCGCGTTTGTTTCTTTTCCAATATAAAAAATTGAGCGGCAGTTGCCCTTACAATATCAACTCTTTCGCCTCCATGTCGCCTCTTTGATTTGGACGTATCCTCAATTTACGGAGCATTGGGAGCAGAGAGAAGCTCGTGCGTAGGACGTTTTACGAACTTTAGATAGTGTTTTGTGTTAGTATTTACATGTTACAACTGATGCGGTGTTTCTTTCGCCACCTCTTCTCCAAAACGAAACACCTTACGAGTCGGAGGTAGTTTATTGACGTTCAAAAAGAGTTCTGTAAATATCTACTTCGAAAAAAATATTGTGACTTAGATTAATTTTTAAATGGCAGTAGAAGTATACTTCGAGCGGGCAGGTACCACTAAACCACGTGCGCCTATTGGAGGTGACATATTCAGGGGGAGGGGATCTGTCAGGGCTGTCAATGTACCGAAACCTGCTGGGGTCGTATTAGTTGTTCATTCGTATACCTGTGCCTGGTGATGAATAGGACCAGGGTATAGTTTTAGTCAATAAAAGTCTGACGTACCCCTTTCACAGAAAAAGAGGGTACTACTCTCGCTCTAATCCGCTGTGTCTTGTGTTTCGGTTACAGAATTGCGATTGCCGGCTATACTTAAATGCAAGACGACTGACTATCTTAGTTCAAAATTAGATACATGTTATTTTTGACATGTTTATATGAATGTTGCCAGAGCAAGAATATAACCGAGTTTAGTTGTAATTTTCCGCATTGTAGTTGTAATTACAATGTTATTCGTTTGTAATATCATGACGGAGTTATATATTTTACTATGTATCGGGTACTCACAATTAGCGGTTTTTAACTCAAGTTTTGAAATATAGGCAATCAAAAATCAAAAAAGGTTAATCGTATACACCCGGTAAAGAGTAAAATGAATTTTGTTTTAGTGTTTGAAAATACATTAGAAATCAAAACAGAATTCTAAACCCGGATGTAGGAAAGCGTGGGCAGCCTCACGATAGAAACAGTGACACTAAATGGCCTTGTCGATATTTTTTATACAGACGGCTACCAAATGTCAATAAACTCTTGTGAACGATAAAGTTTATTATCAACATTAACGAGATTGTTTATCAAATTAAACAACACAATATTCTTCAGTGTACAACACAAACAATAATGTATTTTTAAGCTTATGTTTCTTGTAGGTACTTTTGTAATCTGTTCTTTATAATTGTTACCAAAAGGTACAATAATTTATACCTTTTTACTCTCATTTAAGAAATTTGAGTATTTTAAAGTAATCATAATAGAAGTCTAATCTAAACAATCCAGAGGGACTCCCGTATCCATGCAGCACCATGCCAAGATGCTAGCCGTATTCCCGTTGAATAGCGATCGTATTTCTCTGCGCGAGATATGAACCAGCCCGCTAATCATCGGAGGCGTTGTTTTGTGTGATTAATTGTTTGAAAAATTTTTTGGCACTCGGATCCAATGAACCAAACGTCTCGAAGCCGAGCATTTGAAAGTAATTAGTTCTTTAGACATTCTTGAATAAAAAAATAAATAATAAACATTACAATTTAAAAATATAAAATAAAAAAATAAAAAGAATTGGTGTTGCGGCAAAAGGCGGTCTTATCGCTAACCAGTAATTTCTTCCAGACAACCTTTGGATGACAAATTAAAATTTTACAGATTACTAGTGGATAGTTTTAAGATTCAATAGGGTCTGGGAATATTTGAATTGAATTAATCAAAACCAATTCAAATTAAACTTCAAGCAGGTCTGAAGTTCCAACTGCGCGTAATGCGCTGGTGCTAAGTACCAAGATAGTCGTCTCGCTTGAAAGTGTACAAAGTGTACTAGCTGGTAGCTGCGTTTAGGGTTGTCAATCATACATTTTTTTATTATGAAAGAGTAAGAAACGGGCATGCAGGCCGTTGAAAAAATGTTGCAATACTCAAAAATACTATAGCTTCGAGCGTAATCTAACAAGTCTATGAACGTGCCTTTACATTAACTTTGTAGCCATATCGTGAATGAAAAAATTCTGAACCCATCTTACTGCGTTCAGAACTTTTCTATAAAACATTATATTTTTATTATATTATATTTCTATATTTTGACCCTAACCACATTTCTTTAACCGAAATACAAGTGCTTCACGATGGATCATAAGAGCACCAACAGAACCTCCCCAATCGAACTACACCACCTATAAATTATGTAACATAAGACTCATCTGACGTAAAATGTATAAATATAATATTACTTTAAATTTATATAAGGTTGTGACGGTCAAATTACCATACTATCATCTATATATTATGTTAGACAAGATGGTTATACATGATAGCTTCGAGACGACGATAAGGACTTGTTTCATCCTTATATTGTAAGCTAAGACCAATAGTACGCAATCGATCATTGTCACATAAACGTGTGATTGCGTTATCGATTATAAATATGCCCGGTATCCAGTCTAGCAAAGATTCCAGAATCTAGATTATCGTATATACAATTTGTTTAACATAGTCTGCATGTATTAAATCACGTAATACGAATGTCTGCATATGCTTGTATTAAATCTCTTAAAACGAATGATTATCTTTCTGCTTTCTGCTAAATTACCGATATTTTGTACGTTTTACTAGAATGGGTTGTCACGATTAAAGATTTTTGATTGCCGATATTTCGAAGCACGTTACATGGCTAGTAGTTTAAAAGTTTGTTGGTTATCCTTTATTGTTGTTTAAGGCGTCGTACCGAAACAGTTTCATTTGCCTTAGGATAACTTATTTATACGTATTTCCTTTAAGACCCTTTTTCTTAGGAACGCGTGGGGGTATCAATTGAAAATTTATATCAAATACTCAAATTTGCAATCCCTTAGAGCTGTAAAAAATCCAATTTCTAAGTAAATAAATGCAATCAAACGATTTTATTTTTCGATGCTGTCATCGAAATTTGGAATTGCCAAGGGGCCTGGTTCATACTTCGCGTAGAGAATTGCATATGCTATTTAAAGCGGGATGCGGCTAACGTTCTTGGTACCACGCCGCATGGACACGAACTCCTCTTACATTGTTTCGATTAGGTTTTTATTCGGAGTTATTCGACTCCTTTAAAAAGAAGCCTGGATAAAGAGGTAAACATCGAGACCCAGATAATCCCTACTCATCTCTTCTCCCATGAAAGCCGATAGCGCGATAAGGCATGAGTAGAAGATAGGTATAGGTTGGTTCAAAAGAAAGACCGTTTATGTCCCTGTAGCGCGGGACCAGAATAGCGCTACGGTATCTCCTGCCTGTCGTAAGAGGCGACTAAAAGGAGGACGC
>DWON01011126.1:0-10367 GCA_018251015.1 Phocides pigmalion okeechobee
ATACAACCTCAAACAAGACTAAATTTCTATTTAAGCTCATACGTAGATGCTTTACTCCTACTCGTGACTGCCATAAACTTTTCCGAATATAATATCTACCTAAATCAGAAAATGTTTTCCAAAGTCTGACTAGCAGTTACAGAGATTGTTCCTTAGGCTTGGAATCAGAATAATGCTGTGGTATCTAATACCTGTCATAAGAGGTGATTTAAAGGAGTCTCTTGGGATTGCGGACGATAAGAGTAAGAGCGAAAAAGTAAGAGCTTAAATCGTAGAACCAAGTGACTTCGGGAAGAACGACAGCGTGAGAGGCCGTACGCGTCATAAGTACGTGATGATGTAAAAGATGACATGAATCTCCTAGGGACGGACCCCAGTCGTCTTAAGATACCAGTATATTTTCCCAAAGATCGCGAAATACTAGTCAAACATAGAAGATCACCGAGGGATTTTTCAGTGAATGGAAGTCCCACATAACCCGAAATAATTTTACAAAGAAGGGTGGGAAAACTATAGTTCGACCAGGAAGGTACCAACGCTGCCCTCAAAAATAATCCGCCATAAAGCATTATTCGTGTTTCGGTTGGAGATGTGCGGTCGCCGGCTCCACTTTGAAGCGAGGCGTCCATCTTAATCCTCAGGAATAGCAACGTATCTATATTCGAATTCAGATAGGATTTCGGTCGTGTTTGTGGTTGTACGTGGATGTCTATGAGCTGCGACTATTTAACATTAGGTGGTTTATATGCTAGTTTGCTACTCTTCACACATAAAACAAAACCTTTGAAAGGTTTTTCCCCTAAAACAAAAAATAGATATTTTTGCATTCAAACAAAACGTTTAACAATTTTTTCAACTTCGTAATGTCAGTAGGTATAAACAGAGTGACAAGCTGAGAATTAATCAAGCCATAAAAATATTAAAAGATTACATTCACATTATCTGTTAGATGAACAATCATAAAACAAAGCTGTTAGTTTGAATTGTCATCTTAATACTAGCAGCTAAGCTTGTCGTTATTTGTTAAACAAAGACAATATTATTGTGTTCACGCACGTATAGACAAAGACCTGGATCTTAGATAAATGGATCATCTTTCACTGCCATGGTGGAAGTCTGAACGGCGGATCCTCGCCCGCTGAGTGGACACAGGTCTCTGTCCAGCGGCGATCATCCATGGGCCTTTAAACATGGATTAGCATGACAACTTTGACTCAATGGTATATATCTACCATTAGCGTCTGCCAATAGGTTTCCCTACCACGACCCATGCAACTAGTTTCAAATATCGGCAATCAACAATCAAAGATCGTTAATTATGAGTACCCGGTACATACTACAATATATTACGAAAAGAAAATAACATTGCACGGGAAAGTGATATTGTAACGTAATTAGGCCTTCGTCCTTTTGTCACGTACTACTTCCGCCGACCTAGAAACATCGCAATGGGCTTGGGACCGTTTAATCAGCCGTTTGAGGAAGTTATGTTAATCGACCTTGCAGTAGGTAGTGTCGTGAGCGTTTTTGTGGTGTTGTAGATTTTTTATGTGAGAAAAGTAGCAAACGAGCATGCAAACCACCTGATATTAAGTAGTCGCAGCCCAGAGACATCCACGTACAACCGCAAACACGACCGAAATCCTATGTATCTGAGCTCGAACGTAAATACGTTGCTACTCCTGAGGACTAAGATAGTCGCCTCGCTTCAAAGTGTAGCTGGCAACCGTACCTCTCCAACCGAAACACAAGTATAATATACCAATTTACAAATATATCAAAGTTTTAAATAAGTACATCAGTAACTTACCAAATTAACTATTACAAAATAACCGGTTTTCGTATTTGATCGATATCGCTACATCTACACAACAATTGTTTAATGTCCCAAGCTTCCTAACATTAAAGAATCCTAAATATGAAAGTCTGCCTGAGTGTATGTTTGTTAACATATGCAGGTTTGAATGAAACGCGATGAATAGAAACTTTGTTTCCTAGACAGATATAAAAATCATAATTTATTTCGAAAAAATACGAATTTATTATCAATATTAAAAATAATTGTTCTCTTTTCTTGTTTGTTTTATTTAACTAAATGACATAATGGATTTTAATGAAACTTAATATAGACTTGTTGCTCACAGGATTAACGAAAGTAATTATATTGCTTGCAATTACTAAGTATATATAGACTTTAAAAGATGAGACATGCCAAAATGGGAGCAAAGCCGACAAGCATATTCTAATATACCTTGAGTTTAGCAGTGACAATAACAGATTTAAAAAGGGTGGCTAGTTTTATTCTATCAGCTTACTTTCCCCGGGCCACGTTAGCTTAAAGGCGATAAACGCCGATGTACAGTTATTAAGTGTATGTAAATACATAATTAAATAAAAGTTTGAATTTGAACGAACGTACTAATTTGCACATATCTAAAACTGTGCAAACGAAGTCGTGGTAACAGCTAGTATTTTTCTAATTACAAAAACTTAGATGTATAGAGCCTTCATTTTTTGTACGCACATGAATCAATTTTTTTGTCCGCTCAAATCTGGTTTTAGGTAGGCTTTGACTATCACGAAGTACTTTGCACTTTGTTATGTCGTGTACACTGCCGCGTGCCGTCCTACGCAAAATGTGATAACATTCTCACTTAATACAAAATAATATCTTTTCAATGTTAAGTCAACATTTCAAAGTGTTAAGCGTACCTAATTACCTACATTTCGAGTTTTTATATTCAAATAGAATTCCTTAGTTCTTGTGGACCAGCTATGCCCGTTTCGATCGTGTCCTAAAATAAAGGTAGCATTAGTTATTCCTAATAACATCTATCTGCCAGTGAAAGTCCTGTCGAAACCGGTTCAGCTGTTTCGGAGTTTACCAGAAACAAACATACAAGAAAAATGCGTTTTTGTTTTATGTATAAATAAATATAAACTTTCACATGCTCTCATTCAAAAGCTAATATGTTAATATTACAAACAGACACTAAAATTTTGCTTATATGTACAGACTAGCGTTAATCTCGCGACTTTGCCTGTTATGTATAAGTTAAGATGTCTGCTATAAGATGTAGACGGCAATGTTCGTACCAAAAGTGTTTTGTAAAACTTGTATCATTGCGGAATGTATACATTTGACTATTCAACAAGTAATCACGGTTAAAGATTTTAATTACCGATATTTTGAACCAGTTCCATGGATTGTGATCACGACTAATCGGACCAGAGTTACCGCGAGGCTTGCAACTGGTTTGAAATATGAGCAATTAAAAATCCTTATTCATGAGAACCCATTGCATAATAAACATAAAGGGATACAGTTTGGTGTTATCTGTATAAGTGTCAAGAGTTAAAAGTGTGTAAGAGCTCAAAGATCAACGTATTTGTTATGTAGAGCACGGACTGCGGACCCGTGGCGCGAGTGAAACTGACTCTAGTTTGACTGACCACGATCCATGTAACTGTTTCGATATATCGGCAATCAGAAATCGATAATCGTAAATACCCGTTACATATTAAAATTTATTTTGTAAAAGTTGTCAAAAGTAGTTTTTTATGTGAGAAGAGTAGCAAACGAGCATGCAAACCACCTGATGTTAAGTAGTAGCAGTCTATAGACATCCACGTACAACCACAAACAGGGCTAAAATCTTATCTGAGCTCGAGCTCGTTCGTTCGTTCGTACGTTCGAACGTAGATACGTTTCTGAGGACTAATGTGGTAGCCTCGCTTCAAAGTGTAGCCGCCAACTGCACCTCTCCAACCGAAACACAAGTAATGCTTTACGGCAGATTATGAGGGCGGCGATGGTACCCCAGTCGAACTATACTTCTGTCACCTTTCAAAGTACCCGTTACGTAGCAAAAATCTACTTTTAAAAGTTTTGTTGAAATATTTAAATATATTCCATGTAAGTATAGATATGTACAGTGTGTGTAACGGTTCTAAAGGTGGTAGAGCAGTTAGCCCTCGCCCGGGGTGGCACCACCGCCACCCTCATAACCCGTCGTAAAACAACACGTTCTTCATGTATTGTGTTTCGGTTCGGGAGGAGTGGTTGCCGGATACACATTATTGGAAGCGACCATCTTATTCCTCAAGAGTATAAACGCATCCGCGTCCATCCTTAAATAGAACTTCTGCTCTATTTGAGACTGGACGTAGTTGTCCATGGGCTGCAGTGACCACTTAACATCGGGTGGCCTGCATGCCCGTTTCTTATACGCTCTTAAGTATGCTCTTTCATAGTAATAAAGAAGGTACTTACAATACGTTAATTTTATGCGAATATTCATGAATCACGATCACGAGGATACCTTGGTCGATAATCGTTTCAAGTGTTGGATTTATTCCGCGATATTACTTTAAAATTGTTATATAATAGTATATTAATATACATACCTATGCATATACAAATATGTAAGTAGGTAACTAATGTTTATGTATGTTTGGATAACTTGCATACGATTTCAAACTAAGCACTCTGAACTATGATGATAAACAACCAGACAAATATATATACTATGACGTTTATAGGTGGGAGAACAATAGTGCGTCCGGGGAGGTACCTTACCCGCCCTCATAATCTATCGTGAAACATTAATTGTGTTTCGGTTGGAGAGGTGCGGTTGCCGGCTACACTTTGAAGCGAGGCGGCCATCTTAGTCCTCAGGAGTAGCGACGTATCTACGTTCGAGCTCAGATAGGATTTCAGTCGTGTTTATCATAGTATGTGTCTATGGGTTGCGACTGCTAACACCAGGTGGTCTGTGTACTTGTGTCTTGTGTACTCGACTTCTGTATGTTAATGGCATACACAACACACGTAATCTTAGTGTGTTGCTAACAGTGTAGAAAGCGTTTCTATTATATTTGTAAATACATACTTAAATAGATCATTTAACACCTAGCCATAGATTCACCACGTGTGCAACTCAGAAGTATTAATCCTAGTAATCAAACCGATAAGGCGGAGACAGCACTAAGGTGGAGCTGTTTTCTCTGGACTGGAGATGCCCCGATAGTCAATGAAATTGGATTGGATATTTGCAATGTACAGACATAATGTCCTCCCGACGTAAACACAGCACTTGTGTTGGCCCGTAACAGATTAGTACGTACAACACAGGTGTGTACGAGCCGCAAGAGCTTTGCGCCGCGTAATACACGACGGTGTGTACGCCGCAGTCTTAAATAAATGAAGAGTAAATGAACGAACGAAGCGGAGGGTGCATAACTAACGTAACCATTATTTCCATTGCAATTTTTCGGTTCATCTTCCCGGTTATCGATGTCCGGTTACACGCAAAATAGTCCCATTTTCTTATAACGCGCCCTATTAAAATTATTTCCTTTGCCTAAAATATAATAAGTGAACATTAACATTATCAAACTTTTAAAAATATTATTACATATATTTTGAAAATTAAAGTTTGAAAAATTATTTTATATATTTGCAACGTTTTTTTTCATTGATCTCGGTAGCTATTAAATAGGGAAACTAACTTCTTTATTACTTACTCATTCACTTACTTATTATTACTTTATTATACTTATACTTTATTATTACTTACTCATTCACTTAAATAAGGCAATTTTTTGTATTAAGTAAAAAAATATGATCAGATAGGCATATGTGAGCGTGACACCATTAGTTCTTACGCCACACGAGTCGTAAACCCTAAAGCACGCCATAGATATTTCATATCAAAACCATTTCAGGTCAACCGTAACCACGAGCCATGCATGGTTCGAAATATCTACAATTAAAAATCTGTAATCGTGACCAGTTAAATGTTAGAATGTATTTCAGATGGGTTGCGCGAGGATCTTCGCCGCGCTGCGACGCAGCAAGCAGCTCGAGGATGGTGACGGGTCCACGCCACTGGCGCGATGCCTGGGGCTGGTGGACCTCACCGCGCTGGGCGTGGGCAGTACGTTGGGGCTGGGCGTATACGTGCTGGCCGGCTCCGTGGCCAAGACTGTCGCTGGACCGGCGGTCACAATTAGCTTCCTTGTCGCCGCTATCGCGTCTGCTTTCGCTGGTAAGTACAAAGTTTACCTGTCACTAACTATTCAGCTGCGCTCCATAACTATTATGCTACCTGTTTCATTACAAACTCTAACATCCAGACTAATATTGTCAGAAAACAATTTTTAAAAAATCTAGGTAATGGAACAATAACTACGTGATAGTTTGATTTGATTTTTTCATTCATTTATTTGGGATAAAACAGCTTAAAATAAAAGATATGATAATACATAAGAAGATTTCCATCAAGCCAACAACTCAACATTGATACTTTAATATGTTTTCAATCTTTGCCGGTAAGTTTTTAAGTCTACCATAGCATAAATAAAAAATAATGTGCGTTATACGCCTTATACGGCCTCTAGCCACGGTCCCAAGCTCTTTACTCCGTGGAGGTGGCATAGAGTGCGTGGTGGGATAGATTCAAATTCAAATATTTTATTTCATTATAAGGTATTTACATACACTTAATGATGTCAAGGATACAGTATAAAATCAGTACATTGGCTTTGAGCGCCCCGTTGGCTAAGGTTGACCGGGAGAAAACGCCGGGGGAAAAATTGTTTGCATTGTAAAGCATATCCGCACAACAATCATTCGCCGGCATACTATGTAGAAACGTTGAAGGAGAATAAAGAAAAAAGAAATTACAAGCACATTATAGAAGAAAAAACATTCGAGAGTTCTCCATCAAGTTGTCAAAGATGTGTAAAGTCGACTAAGCCGCATTTGGCTAGCATGATGCACTTCTTAGGTTGAGGAGGTTATAGATTTAGCCTTAGACAAGTAGCTCCAGCAGTGGAACACCAGTGGAATGATAATCATCCAGAGAAAAAATCATGATATAACCTCCATTTAAAAGTTCATATTTTTTACAAAGGTTCTGGAAATTTCCACATCAACAAATATATGTAGGTAGTTATGTTTCAAATGCTGTCCAATATTGATTGCTGTAGAAATCAAAAACCAGTTAGGACGAAGCTATTTTAGACGAAACAACCTTTTTGCATATTGCCTTATTAGAATGCAAATTAAGTGACCCCAAAGAACAAAAAAAACAGATGAAACATGTAGGTATGTTACTTATGTTAATGGACAACCTACGTTTATTTTCTACATATAAAATATTTGTTAATATATCGCCCACGTGCCGTGAACCTACTTTAGGTTCGAGGTGGGTTGACATTTACAAGCGAAGCGACCACCTTAATCCTCAGAAGTGGCAAAGCATCTACGTCCGAATGTCTACTTAAGTCTTATCTGAGGTGGTCCTCATCGAAGCAGGCCATCTGATATTAAATGGTATCTGCTGTCCATAAGCATAACGAGTATTCGATTATCGATTTTTAATTGCCGTTATTTCGAACCGATGATTTGAAATGCAGTCGGTTCGAAATATCGGCAATTAAAAATCATTAATCTTTAGTATCCATCCATCCATCCATCAGCCTTTATACATCCACTGCTGAAAATTGGTCTCCCCTAGGCGCCACTCAGACCGGTTCTGTGCCCTCTTCATCCTGCGGTTACTCGCTATCCTTATCAGGTCCTCGGTCCACCTGGTTGGAAGACCTATGCTGTGGGAAATACAAGTTACATAGTAAATGTATAAATCCCACGATGATATTAGTATAAAATCAAATACTAATAACATAAAACTTGTAACAATATGACTTGTATGATGTGCTGTGGTTTCCGTAATGACTAAGGTACAATCTTATTAACTATTTATATTTATATTTATTATTAACTATTTGCTGTGAAAAAACGATAGCGGGGACTTCCCTCGCGTTCTGCTATACATATCCAACGGTACTATCGGCTATCGTGCGGGAGAAGAACATTAGGGATTATTCGGGCCTCGCAACATCACTCTTTACCCGGGCTTCGTCTCAAGGGGGCCGAATATCCTCCGAATGGAGTGGCATAGCGAAATTGATATTTTTTTTCTACAAAAAAGAAGTAGCAAACGAACATGCAGTCCACTCGATGGTGATCACTACCGCAGATGGACAATTAACTCCGAATTAGTAAGTTGGTTCCATGTTTGATAGACGCTGCTGTTGACTAAAGGGCAACTTTATATCTCACAAAGAGAATTGCGATCACTATTCAGCAAAGAATGCGGATAGCGTTCTAGTTGCCATGCTGCATGGGGAAAAATGCTATGCAGATTGTCTAGATTAGGTTTTTATTATAATGTGTTTTAAGGTATTCCATATTATCAATAGTAACATATACAAAGTGTAAATACTTCACGATTTTTTTGTATATGCTATATCAGGGAGGATTAGTGCGGACCCTCTAATCCTTAACCCTTACGTGCACCCACGCCCAGGTGTAGGGATTAGATTTTATAGCAATGATACAAATTGATCACACAGACAATTAAGATTGTTATTCAACACGGAAATGCGGCTAGCGTTCTAAGAACCATGTCGCATAGACACTGATTCCCTTTAGATTATTTAGGTTAGGCTTTTAGTTTTATGATCCTCTCAAATTTTCCTAATGCATTACCTGTGTTTCGGCTGGAGGGTTGCAGTTGCCGGCTACACTTTAAAGCGAAGCGACCATCTTAGTCGTCAGGCGTAGCAACGAATCTATTCTAGCTCAGATTTTTTAAAGGTGGTGGAGCCGTTAGAGTTCGCCCGGGGCGGTGCCACCGCCATCCTCATAACCTGCCGTAAAGCAACATGTTCTTCATTTATTGTGTTTCGGTTGGGGAGGTGTGGTTGCCGGATACACATTATGGGAGGCGATCATCTTAGTCCTCAAGAGTAGGAACGCGTCCGCGTCCATCCTTAAATAGAACTGTTCTATTTGAGATTGGACGTGGTTGTCAATGGGCTGCAGTGACCACTTAACATCAGGTGTCCTGCATGCCCGTTTATTACTCTTTAACAATAAAAAAAAAGAAATATAATATCTGTGTTGCAATTAAAATTCAAACAATAACTTTAACTTCTAAACGAAAAAGTTAATTATGATAAAATAATAATTAACTTAACCTAATGAAGTAATTTTAATAGAATAGAAAGTATTTCAGGATATTGTTTCTAATATTTATGCATTAACGTAAAATATACAATGATGAAAATCTTAAAACTAATTACAATAAAAACCTAACCTAAACAATCTAAAGGGAGTCCGTGCCCATGCGTGGTTCCAAGAACACTAGCTGCATTCCCGCGCTGGATAGCAATCGCAATTCTCTGCGTGAGATATGAGCCAGCCCTATTGTCACCGGCAGCGTCGATGAAACGTGGCACTATTTGTTTGAATTTTTTTTTAATCAGAATGATATGAACATTTTGTATATTTTCATAATTTATTAACTCAAATATAACATGGAACACATTACAATTACAACAAGATAAGAAGTTTTACGAACTAATTTGACCGAGGAGATACCACCGTCCTCATAATCCGCAGTAAAGCACTACTTGTTCGTTCAGAGAGGTGTGGTAAATTTATATAATTGACTACCTTAACCCTTTCCTTGTGATGTACAATACAATACAATAACTGGTACATCGCGCGTGCGGTTTCTACGCACCTGTCTTCATTTCGGAGTTTTGTATATATGCCAGATAGTTAGAAAACTTCGATAGCGGATTCAGAATCGTGTTATATAATAATAATGTTATAAATATAATAAAAATATAGTTAAGACCTTTTTATACAATACCAGCTGAGAGGTTGTGCTGTCTTACTAATAAATTCAAAACAAACTGTCAAACGCGCGAATCAAAACAAACTGTTAAACGCGCGGAGTTCAAAGCGTATTGTGAAACTCCTAAAGGTTAAATAGTCATTACATTTTCCGAAAATTTTCAAGTTTTCAATTTCCTATTTTTTTCGCAAGAACAAAGAATTAGGAAATCTGTAAAATGAAATGAATGAAGTAAATGAAAGAACTCCTCCAGAAAGACTCCCTTCACATTGTTTAAGTTAGGCTTTTATTATAAATAATTTTCAGATTTCAGCTACACGAAATAATCACGATAGTAAAAATTCTAAATATCTCGAAATGCCACACTGCCACAAATAGATTATAAATCACTAGTTATAAGTAAATACTGCGATATATATCGAAAAACCTGATACAGTGCAATCTTAATATAACGTACCTCAATATAACGATTTCCTCGATTTAACAAATTCTTTGCAATCCCCTTGAATTGTCCATAAGAGTCGATGTAAAATATCCCTTTACATTACGAATTTTTTTGCGAACAACCTCTTTATAATGGATTTTCAACTATCAAAAAAGTGTAAATACCTCTAATTAACGAATTTTGTCAACTCAAAACCTCTACATAACGTT
>DWON01011127.1:0-10367 GCA_018251015.1 Phocides pigmalion okeechobee
AAGAGTAGGAACGCATCCGCGTCTATATCCTTAAATAGAACTTTTGTTCTATTTGAGATTGGACGTGGTTGTCCATAAGCTGCAGTGACCATTTAACATCAGGTGGCCTGCATGCCCGTTTCTTACTCTTTCGCAATAAAAATAAAAAAAAATGATAGGTAATACTACAGTTAACCGCAGTTTGAAAAAATTGACCGTCGATACATTTTCTAGAAGTTATGTTAACTCGTGAAAAATTTGCATTCCTAATAGTTCTCAATTGTTCCCAAACTTTTTCGAAACCAATCAATCTGGACTTATATTGACATGGGCTTTGGTATAGCTATTCTGATTCTGAGAGAACTTCAATGATGATCAATCAGATCAATCAGAACTATTGTTCGACCTGGCAGTTACTACATTCACACACATTGCTAGCTTGAAGCAATCATTGCATTTTGGTAAGATGCTTTGTCAACTTACATATTTACATAGTGATCTTCTTAATCATCTACAATAGCAAATAATCTTTGATCAGACTGAACTCATGTTCTACATGGAGTTGCTTACATATGTCAATGGATGACAAGTACCTCTTCCCATCAAACATCACATTGTTCTGTACTGTATACTGTTCCATTGTTACATTGAAATGTTATAATGAAAAATAGGCGCGAATGTCTTAAAGTCGCTAGTGCTGTTTTAAATTGTTTACTGTTTCAATGTTAAGAAAAAGGTGGCGCAAATATGTCACAAATGTGTCCTAAATGTGTCGCTAGTGAATAGTCAGCCTAACTGTGCTTATAGCTAGGTGATTCAATTATTATGCACTGGACGATGATGCACGGGGTTCATTTTACGGCTTTTATTGATTTATTTGGGGCTGCCACCGTTACAAAGCGTAATGGCGTACACTCAGAACGTTGTTTACGACGCGTGTGACGAGTTACTTACGAAATAACATAAGTATTATTTACATAATTAAAATAATAATTGTTTCTAAATCATTTTATTTTGGTTTCCAAATACGGTATTACAGCTCATAATTATAATAAAAATGTTTGTAAATATTTTATTGGGTTTCTAAATACGTTTTATATTTCAATATAAATTTGAAAATAGGTCAAAGTGTTACATACATATGTTATAGTATATGTAATTATGATTTAAAAAACTGTTTTCAGGTTAAGAATTGAAAATTTTTAACAAAGTCGAAATTTTTTTTGAAGTCGCAAAAAATTGCATTTTTAATTGTTTTATCTTTAAGTATTAATGTCTCTTAAATTATTTGTATAATTTTAAACTAATATTGTTTATATGTTTATTTATGTATACTAATTTTACATTTTACTATGTACCAGGTACCGACGATTAACGTTTGTTTGGCAATATTTCGAAATAATTTTACGGCTCATGGTCACGGCTAAACTCAAGCGAGTTTAACTTCGGTCCTTTTCATATTTAACATTTCATGGGCATTTAAAAGTTACTATTCCAACAAGGTATAGACTCCTGATAACCTGAAATACAGTCTTTACAGTTTAGGCATTAATCTCCCCCGCTATTTAAAAACAACAACAAATAATAATTTAAATAACATGCGTATTTTTTCCAATAATTATATACAATGCAATATACGAGTAATGATTCAATCTAAGAAGCGTAAGACATTTTACTATATAATGGGTCATTAATGCTTTTTAATTTCCGATATTTCGGACCAGTTGCATGGCTTGGGTGACGGCTGTACTGTTTATCGACAAAAAGGCATACAGACAGATAGAGAGATATACAGTTAAGTCATATAACTCGAAATATCAGCGTTAATCGTAAGTACCCGTTATGAAGTAAAATGTATCAATTCCACGATGATATTACTAAATTCGTATATGACGTTGTATTTGATTTGCATCAAGGGGCGATGTCAGACGATCGGCTATAGTTATGGGGATGAATAGAAGGGGGATGAATCTACACACACCTATGTATAGGGTCCTAGGTACAGCTACACAGGGGTTGATAATTGGGGTGCCTTTGTTTGTAATTTGGCAACGCATTCGATTTTCAAGGGTATGTTTTGATGATTTGCGATATTAGATTTTTGATTAAAACTTTAAGAGTTGTAATGCTTACTGAGAACAGAATAATTATAAACTCAAAGGGCCACTCAAAGGCTTTAGGGTTCTCTGTGTTGTGATTTTCTTGTTACTTCGTCAAGTTTTTTTTCAAAATAATATACTCTTTATGAAGAGGTGGTCCTCCTAACACAGGTTTACAAAAATTTTATAGGAAAGAACCCAAACCATGTAAAAAATGGAAAAATCCTGGAATAACATATGATTCTTTATTTTGATTTTGTTTTTTTTTTTTTATTTATTATCAGTCGGCGAGCCAGTTACAAACATCTTTTTCGAACGACGATTAAATTAGTATATTGAATTTAACTATTTATTTTCTCGCCCAATTTACAACTCAACTTAACAAAACTTAACTTATTTAACAAACTATTCTTACCTCCAAAACTTTCCTCAGGAATCATGTTACCTGTTTGTACTCTTTAAGTATTTTTTTAGTTTATCACGAACAGACAGACGCGATGGGAACATTGTTTTATAATATTTAGACATAATATTGACATGTATTTTAAAAGTATGATGCTAATAACGCTACCTGAATTCCCGCGTTAAATAGCGATCACAATAGTGCGAGATATGAACCAGCCCTGTTGTTACCAGCGGCGTCGATCAAAAGTTGGACTAATTGATTAAAAAAAGAATAAAACTGAATGAAAATTAGAGAAAACTCGTTACACAATATCGGTACACGGTACAGGGTAAAATACAAATCACTAGTAGCATAGATATAGATGAAACACGAGAAACAGACGCGTATTAACATTATTTTAACATAACATTAACATTAATTTGAACATTAACATAACGATTGAAGGCAATGATTCAAATATAAAAAGTACATATATTAAATGAGTCAGACATTAAAAAATCAAAGGATTATACGCATTATATCCAGTCAGACATCGAACCGGCGACCTCGCATACCAAACCCGTATTAACATAATCGTTTTTTAAATAAGGCTTTAACGCACGTGAAGTTAAACGCTGACGTTTTTGTAAACATTTCAACGCAAACCGAATGTATTTATTTTGAATAAGCTTAAGAATATACTTATTTTTTATTTATGCCCGGTACAGAACATGCTTTTTATAGATAAGATGTCGCAAAAATCTCAGCGAGCATGTCAATTTCTATTTTTAATTATATTCGTAATAGTGAATTTGCTATTCAAAAAAGTATGTATTTTTTATGTGAGAAGAGCAGCAAATGAGTATGCAAACCAAATGTGAAGTAGTCGCAGCCTATAGACATCCAGGTACAACCACAACCACGACTGAAATCCTATCTGAGCTCGAACGTTGATAAATTCCTGAGGATTAAGATATTCACTTCACTTCAAAGTGTAGCCAGCATCCGTCCCTCTCCAACCGAAACGCAAGTAATGTTTTATAGCGGATTATACGGTGGCGGTGGTACCTCCAAGGTCACACTATAATTCTTCCACCTTTGAATGCAAATCTTCAAATATGTATGAGGTATATTTTGATAACGGTTAACCGTCTGAATATAGATAAGTTAACAGTTTTTTTGAGAAACATTTTTCGAATTACAAATACTTATATGTACAGTTTCTATTTAGTATCTAAGATAATCGCGATAACGCTACGTGTTGACGTTAATAAGTGAAAAAACGCGCGTCTACCGCTTAATGTGACAATCCCTTAGTTCTGTTTTACAAAAAAACGATTAATTAGACGCGAGCCGAGCATACTTTACGCTTTTGTGGCCAATCGATCTTCCCACTCAGGGCTCATGGCAATGCTCAAATCGTTTAAATTACTTCAAAGGGTCGTTAGTTCTTAATGAGCTTCGTTTATAGGAACAAGTTTCTTAAAGTGATAGAAATCTTTCTTTACAGCCCTTTGTGCCTGTTTATCTTTTGAATTTGTTAGAAACGTAGTAATTGACCGTGCAGATCATCTGATGGTAAGATACTATAACTTAAGGACATCCACAATGTCAAATAATCGAAGTGTGTGATAAATAATGCGTGACTCCTTTTGAGGACTTTTTTTTTATAACGAAAAAGTAAGAAACGGGCATGCAGGTCACCTGATGTTAAATGGTCACTGCAGCCCATGGACATATACGACCAACCTCCAACAGGACTTAAGTCTTGCCTGACGTCTTACACAGATGCGGTGCTACTCTTGAGGATCGAGATGGTCGCCTCACTTGTAATTTTACCCGTGACCGCACCTCTTCAACCGAAACACAATAATTTTAACGGCGGGTAACGAGTTCGGTAGCGGTACCTCGGTCGAACTGTTATTCTACTTTCTACTTGCTGTCATTTACTACTCTTCTTACATAAAGAGGATTATGAGGGCTAGGTATCTCGGCAGAACTGTAGTCGTAATACCTGTCACATATGAAATAATAATATAACTAATCATAATAAAAGCCTAATTTAAATAATCCAAACGGAAGCCATGCCCATGCGGCATGGTTCCAACAACGCTAACTGCATTCCGTGTTAAATAGCAATCGCAGTTCTCCGCACGAGATATGAACCAGTCTTCTCGTCACCGGCGGCGATAACAATTGGGTTTTTAAAATCAAATGTTTTTATTAAAAGACTCGAAATATTGACAGTGAAAAGATCCTGACACACACGATAAGCTGTCTCATGTGCTCAAAATCTTTCTTAAGTTACACTGTATAATGTTTATTTATCAAGGACTGATTTAAAAAGAGTGCCGAGAGTTTTTTCCCGCTGGCTTTTTTCTCCCGGTCAACCTCAGCCAACAGGCGCTCAAAGCCGATATATGTACTGATTTTACATTGTACTTAACATTCATTACATGTATGTAACTACCTTACAAAGAAATAAAATATTTGAATTTGAATTTCTATGGGCAGAATGACTTAACACCATGCAGCCATCATTTAGTACTTCCATTACATAAAATCCGCATTTTCCGTCGCGAACATAAAACTTCGTTAATAATGGAACCTGCAGTGTTTTACATACACGGTTTCATTTCCATTTCAAATGAATTGAGAATATATAATTAGAGCCGACACGAAATATGTCCCGTCTGAAAACTGATTTAAATTCAATTTGTTGGGTGTTATGTGTGTGTGTGTACGTGTGATTTGAGATGTATACAAACGTATCGTTCTGAGATAAAACATTTTTTATTTATTTGAAAATGAGTCCAGTCCATGTATCCAACTTCAGTGTACAAACTATCTGTCCAACCTATGTATCCAACTCTAGTGTCCAACCTATCTAATGTGTGTCGAGCGTATGTAGGTATTTAGCTTGTGTATGTAACGTATATATGTTGACTATTTCTTTAATGTATACATCTAATAAATTTGTCCAATTTATGTGTCTCATGTTAGTTTAACTAAGGCATCCTACCTTTACGTCTAACCTGTGTCTGATCTATGTATGTAATCTATGTATTGAACCTATGTGTATAAATTACGTGTCCAATAAATGTGCCCAAAGTATGTATCCAAGCAATGTATCTAACCTATGTGTCCAACCCATGTGTCCAATCTACATGTCCAACCCATGTGTCCAACCTACATGTCTAACCCATGTGTCCAACCTACTTATCCAATCTATCTGTCTAATTAATATATCCAACCTAAGTGTTCAATCTATGTATGTGTACAAACCATATTGAACTTAAACTTCAACCTATGCATCTAACCTATGTACATACATATATAGCCAACGCATGTTTCTTACTTAGTATCCAAGCTTTATAAACTACGTATACACACTATGTGTCCAACCTATTCATCCAACCCATGTATTCAACCTATGTATCCGAAAAAAAATTAGAGGAGTTTCATGTTAGACTTCAGTAGTAGTAACGCGTATAAGTTCGTCTTTACATTGGACTTCTGTTTCAAGGTAAACAAGTTATAGATGTCCATCGATGGTGATGACGTATCACGATGAGCTGAGTGCTCGACTTCTGCTCCCATTACTTAAAAACCTATCAACATCGATAAATACTTTTATCGATAAGTGTTTTATAATTTAAATTAATGAATACATTTATTCAGAAACATAATGTTTTGAGTAATTCATCATACTGAACACTTAAATAAAGTGCGGATTCATCAGCCGTGATGTAACTTGATGATAACAATAATCATGATGATTTTTGATACTTATGATATTTGAAATACGATCCATGATGATATTTCTACTTAAGTCGAAAGAAACATATGATGGCATAAAAGGAAAAGAAGCTAAAACTATTTTTAATAGATGGTTAAACCATTCGGCTGGAGAGTTGGCAGCTTTCATAAACCGCTGTGAAGCGATTGTGTTGGATAGTTATGTTGGACGGTTGGGTTGTAAGCTAGGCTGTAGTGCATTATCGAGGCGATCATAGTCCTCATGAGTAGCAACGTATCTGAGTACGGTGGAGGATAGTTTAGTTCTGTTTGAGGTTGGATGTAAATTTCATATGAGGTGTTTCGTTAAAATTACCAAGTGTATGATCAAAGAAAAATTCAATCAGGCTTGAATTTCAGAACAAACGTTTTTACTTGATAAGCGTGAACTACACATAAAAAGATTTTAAGCATTTGAATCTGATACTTTTAGAAAAAATAATGAAAAAACTACAAATTTTGAAGCAGAAAGACATAGTACATACAACATCTGAAAGGAAAATGAATAAATTGTGTCAAAAAAAGGAAAATTATATTTCGTAATGCAACTTTAGTCGAAGCGTGACCGGAAAATAGAATCGAATTAAAAATAAAAGCTCCCAAACCGGAAACTGCGCCAGATTTTCCATTGCAATATTAAAAAAAAGAATTCAAATTCAAACGTGGAACGTTTGAAATAAAAGCCGGCCGGTGCGTTCCGGGCGACCGCGTATCGACGCAAGTGCATCGGAGTATGAGCGTGAACAAAGCAACACATGGACCCTTTGCTACAAATGCACACCATTTTAACGTTTATGTCTATGGTAACACGGACCAAAATAGCCTGTCCGTAACACATAACAACAATGCAAGCTACACGCGTAGTCTGTCAGTTGAACACGTTAGGTCCGCTGCTGTTAATAATATTTCAGTCTATTGTCAGTACAAAGAACGCGGTTTTTATGTTCGAAGTGCTGAAAAGTGCAGAGCAACTGATGTTGTCTGTAGCCCATGGATATCTGCATTCAATATAAAATATGACTGAAATCTTACCTGAAGTCATTTAGCATTGCTATAACTTGGGAGGAAAATGGTCGTCGGAAGTGAAGTCATGCCCTAATTTTCAACAGACTTCAAAAAGGAATTTCTCCATTCGATTGTATTACTTTATAATTTTGAAAGGATTAAGTTTAATTGGTTCATTTAAATTTTGATAGAAAATACCAGCATTAAGGGTAGAAAATGGAGGATGAAATTGTAAGTTAAGTTTAAATTTGATTTGAGTTACAATATTTATGAATACATAGATAAAATAAATATTCATTTGAAAGAAGAAAAACAAAGAAATTCATTTATTTTGAAGTTGGCATAAATAACATCCCTAAGTGTAAAAACAGAACATATATTTATTTTGAAGTCGGCAGTTTTTGAAACGAAGTTCCTTAATGCGCCTTCTTTAACGATAGAAATCGTTACTAGATTTAGAATGTTATTTTATATACGATTGCATTATAATCGTAGTTTTCCACGACACGATGTCGTGTTACGATGCGACATCGTACCACGTATTTTGGCTTCACGACCAGGTAGTACTAATCGAACTTTAAATTTCTCAAGCGAGGTTTAACAAAGAAATAACATCTCTAAGTATAAAAACAGAACATATTTATATTTTGAAGTCGGCAATTTTTGAAATGAAGTTCCTAAACACGTTTTTGTTAACGACAGAAATCGTTCTTGCATTTAAATTGTTACTAATTCTAGCATTGCATCTGAATCTAAATCTACGATTGCTCAGTAGATTACAATTTAGATTTCCACGACACGATATCGCAATGCGACACGACATGCTACGATGTGACATCGTACTATGTATTTTGACTGTGAAGGTAGTGTTAATCGAACTTTAAACTTCCCAAGCAGGGTTTCTTGCTCGAAATTGGAAATTGAAAGGAAACAGGAAGGTGCGTTCTACGCGAGTGCGTTCACAATTAATGGAATGGGGACCATTACTTCGTAATGATCGTCGACATCAGTTTGAGTAACGTGGATACGCGGGAAACGAATTTATGTCTAAAATAGACAAAAATCGTATTTACGAACAAAATACAGATTTCGTTTAATTCGGTCAAATGGACTTTACATTTTAGGTTTTTCCAAATTTGTAAAAGAAAAAGTTCTCATGTATTCATAGGTCTATGAATGAAAAGAAAATAGAAAGTAGAACTATATGTAGGTTTTAATTTTTCGGTCTTTCCAGATAACGTAACAACAAAAAGGTTTCATGGATTTGTCTGTCTTGAGTAAAGAAAATAGAAAGACGAAAAAACCTAAATAAAATTTAACTTTACGTATAGACATGGGGAATTAAATAAAGTTTTCGTAGAATTGCTATCATCTGAAAAGCCACATAAAACTGAACATATGAAAAGTAATTTATTTTTATATTTATAGTTTGGGATTTTTTATACTTGTCTGTGTTTGGCATCCAGGGACATTTTTGTTTTGATTTTGGGTGTTTTTATACTTGTCTGTCTTTGGCATCCAGGGGATTGATAGGGATTTCCAAGGTTAGATTTTTTTTGGTAATGATAAGTCTTATCTATATAACGCCAACTGTCATTACCAATGTAAGTGGAACACAGTCGTTCAAGTTCAATGCTAGTGCTTGGCTACGCATCTCACATTTCTTATAGACCTTATTATGATCGTCCTAAGGACTATAATGTGACTCATACGGAGCACAGATAATCTAAATGATAGAAAATAACCGTGGATTGTAAAAAATTGTAATAATTACTCAGTGTAATAGCGTTTGGCGTGATAAATTAAAGTTATGGAGATATTGTGTGGATTGTAGGTAACTATAATTCGACCGGGGAGGTACCACCACTGTCCTCATAATCCGCCGTAAAGCATTACTTGAGAGGTGCGGTTGCCATCTATACTTTGAAGTGGGGCGAACATCTTAGTCTTCAGGAGTAGCAACACATTTACGTACGAGCTCAGATAGGATTTCGGTCGTGTTTGTGGTTTTACCTGGATGTCGACGGGCTGCGACTACTTAACATCAGGTGGTTTGCATGCTCGTTTGCTATTCTTCTACATATAAAAAATGAATGTTGATTTAAATGTCGTTAAAATGTGAAAATGATTATGTCACTGTTGTCTTCGACAAGGAAATTACTTCGAAATAATCAGAGTGTTAAAACAAAAGACATAAAATCGTATACAAAAGTTACGTAAAATACTTTCGGATGTGAAAATACATGTAGGTTTTTGAATGAATAATATGTTTTACGTAATTCATTTAAATAAATTTTAATTATAACAAAGAAAATCTTAACGCCAATTACGTGTATAATAAAAACCCTACTTAAACAATCTAAAATCCGTGCGGCTTGGTGCCAAGGACGCTAGCCGCATTCCCGCGTTGCATAAAAGCTGTACTCATATCTCGTGTCTTCTCTCAACAGAAGAAGAATTAAGCCATAGTCCACCGCGCTGGCCCTCTGCAAATAAGTAGATTTCACACATTTTATGAAGAAGCATGCAAGCTTCCTCACGATGTTATTCTTCACCATTAAAACAAGTATCTCAAAATTTTATAATACAAAGTCTCTCGTCGCGTTTGTCTGTCTGTTTGTTCATAAAAAAATCTACGTAAACTACAGATGTGTACAAGCCGGACATGTTACACCACGTAATACACATCAGATGTGTATCCCGCAGCGACAGTGTTAAGGTTATATTCCCATTCTTTTTATATTAACAAATGTCACAATAAAGTGGACACTATGCTTGTTTGTATGAATTTCACAAAAAGCAAATCCTGGATTCGATTCCAGGATCCGCAAGAGGAAGTCAAATCTACACCACAAAGCTATCGCCTCCACTCGCATAAACGAGCGGATAAAGAAATACAAGCAATTTCTGAAAAGGCCTCATTACCATCGTTTGAAGTTCAGAACAAAGTGAACAATAAAATATTTGGAATGGAAAAAATAACGATACCTCTTTTTACGAACACCAAACACCTCTGTTCATATATAAATGTACCTAAAGACACACATACACACACACACACACACATATATATATATATATATATATATATATATAGCCAG
>DWON01011128.1:0-10367 GCA_018251015.1 Phocides pigmalion okeechobee
GAGAATGATCACTACCTGCGGGCGCTCGGACTTTTATAACAATATTGGGTGGCGGTACATAACTTATTATTATCGGTAAAACATTTTTAACATTTCTAGATTTGATTAAAAACGACTAATTAAACAATCAAACAATTGTCAACTAATTAAAACAACATTTCCGGCAACGCGTTTTCTTAAATATGCGGTTTCGCTCTGACATATATATATATTTTTTAAAGTAGCAAATGAGCGTGCAGCCCAACTGTTAAGTAGTCGCAGCAACATTTGGACAACCAAATGCAATCTCTCAAGCTACAGCTCGATTTAAGGTCGTATGTAAATGCGATGCGACAGAGGACCTCAGCGCACCTCTCACACGGAAAGAGTTGCTTCACGGCGGACTTTGAGGACGATGGTATCTCCCTTGCCGAAATACAGTTGAGTAATGGATTCTACTGTTATAAAGAGAACCTGTGTTCATAAATGGGATTTTTTAGCCGGTGCTCACGAATGGAACATTTGAACCTGTTCTCATGAGCTGGATATTAAATCCTGTGCTAGAGTGGAACTTTGTACCTGTCCTCATGGCTTTTAAGGGTTGCGGTTATTTCGAATACGTCCCTTAGTGCACCCCAACCCTTACGGCTCAGTAGCGCGGCGCACCCGTTTTTCACTCGGGCGAAGTATAAATATTTTAGTTGGGCAAGGTTGCGCGTAGATTTCAACCCGACTCTGTTTGGTTTTGAAACTTCCCTCATTTTTTTCTCTAAAACCCCGTTTGAAGACTAAAAACGGGTAGTAACGTAATCCACTGAAATCGTTATAAAACAGGAGATATAAATAGAAACACTCATATATTTACAACATAGGCATATCATATAAATAGTATTTGTAAAATGGAGCTTCTCCGGCTCAGGGGAGGTACCATCGATGTACACCATATGACATCCTTGCTAAGAAGCACTCCAGAACCTCTGACAAGGTCGTACATCTGCCATCTTCATGTAACAACCACAGCCGTTTAACGCGCAGTTCGAAACCACTGATGGGCACCCATCCAAATTTCTACCGCAAACCATCTAATGATCACCCATCCTATTTTCGACCGCACCCGACGTTGCTTAACTTTTACCGCTTACAATACAAAAACACAAAACTCTCACGCTCTAGGCAGAATCTAGTTATCTAAACTACTAACTAGAAAATCACATACTCTAACTCTCAATTAAGACAGTTACGAAAAAGCCTCTAACACGAAATTCTCAATTTAGCCATTTATCTCAAATGAAGCCAGCACCAATACCCGGATATTGAATTTTCCCAACAAAAAATCTATTACACTAGCGGCCACGCGAAACTGGGCAAAAAATAAAAAAGCAGCACTAGAAATTCAGGTGGCAAATGAACTGTTTTTTCTCGAAAATTCCCAGCGTAACTTGACGTACCCCGCTGCGTTCGTCCTCACCAAGCTGGACGTTATCGGGGCGGTACTATGAAAGGGGACATGTCTACGTTATCTGGACGATACCGAATCTTGCTCATCGACTGAAGGGCTATTGACTACTATTCGATTTTCGATGGGTATTCTCCATCCGATACATTTTTGGTCCGTCGGGAATGTATACTTTTTCGACCCCCGAGTGTAGCTTTAAACGATGATTGTTTTGTTACCGATCCTTTAGTAATATGTGGCGTAAAATTATTTTGGACTATATTCCAAAAATTGGTTTACATATAGGAAAGTTGACATGAAACTGTTGTTAACACTTTCCCTGCGGGATACACAACTGCTGTGTATTATTTGGCATAATACGCTTGCTGCTTGTGTTGTTATTTTTAAATTTAAAAAAATTCAACTTTTTTGTTATTTGTCGGCGCATACCGACCGAAGAAAAAAGAGTTCTATTTTATTGCCGCCGCCCGCCACACTGACTCAATATAAGATTGTTAGTTTGTTACAGTTCCGCACATTTACGCAACTTATACTTAGGTAATAGTAAAATTTTTGACTTTCATCGATTTTTATTTCATAGCAACTTTTTGTCGGGGTAAAACTTTTCAAAGGTACCCGATATCGTGGGAGTTCAAAGACCCATCGTGGGGCAGTAAAAACCCCTCGGTAGTCCTCTTCTATGCTTGTAGAGAACACCAATATCTGGAAATAAACCCTACTGGTGATTTCAAACAGGACGCCAAAATCGGACACATCTCGCGGAGCTTCTTCGGTAACCTGGCGGAGATGGCATGAGGACTGCATGATCGTTTGCGATATCTATAGCACAAAAATGTATCAAACAAAAATTATAAATAATTCCACATTTTGTTTTACGTGAGTCATTAATTTTATTTTGTCATAACTACCCGAAGGTACAGTAATATACCTAGAAATTCTATCACCTGATTACTATACTGTGTAATAATTGAGTACTGATCCTCCCACGTAGTAATTTATGAGTAACACCCACGCAGTCACTTCCCTGAAAAATAACGTGTCTGTTCCAACGAGCGACTGTACTCCTCAAGTATGATTATCTTTCAAAGTATTCAGGCTAAGGATAGGTAAAAAATATAAATAAACAAATCTTTTTTATGCGAGAAAAGCAGTAAACGAGCATGCTAACCACCTGATATTAAGTAGTCACAGCCCATAGACATCCACGTACAACCACAAACACGACTGAAATCCTATCTGAGCTCGAACGTATGTACATACGAGTACATTGCTATTCCTGAGGACTAAGATGGTCGCTCGCAAAGTGTAGCCGGCAATCGCACCTCTTCAACCGCAACAAGTAATGCTTTGCGGCGAATTATGAGCGCGGCGGTGGTACCTCCCCATCGAGCTATAGTTCTCCCACCTTAATTTTTTTTATTAAAGGCTAGGTATGAGCCTTGTCTAGATATACAACACCAACAATTCATATTTACAACATTAGTAGAATTCTTTTCACGATCCCGTATGTAATAATAATATTTATCTTCAGTTCGATTGTAGATGTTATATAATTGGTTCCTCTCAAAGCTCCCTCTTGGATGACGGTCCATTTTCCGCTCGCCTCTCCCAAATAGTTTAATATCTCTCTTTTATATCTGTTCTGTAAGCATTTATTGACGTGTGTGGTTGAAATAGAACTTATTATCTTATTATCATCTCTTATAAAAGAGTAATAGGAGATTATGTCGAGAAGATAACTCTCCGAAGTTTATTACGTCGTAGAAACATAGTTTGATCGCGGAGGTACCACCACTACCCTCACCCCGTAAAGCAATTTTTGTGTGTCCGTTGGAGAGATGTGGTTGCAGGCTATGCTTATAAGAGAAGTGACCATCTTAGTCCTCGGGAGTAGTAACGTAGATACGTTCAGGCTCAGATAGGATTTCAGTTGTATTTGTACTTGTATGTGGATGTGTAGAGGCTGCGACTACCTAACATCAGGTGGTTTGCAAGCACGTTTGCTTGTCTTCTCACATAAAAACGTCAAGAAAATTACGTCTCCTCTGCAGTTTACTACGTGGTAGAAACATAGTTTGATCGGGGAGGTACCACCGCTACGCTCACCCCATGCAGGCTATACTTATAAGTGAGACGACTGTCTTAGATTTGTGGAATAACAATGGTTCTACGAGAATGTATAATTTTATAGAAGACATTGTATTTTGTAACTTCAGGAAGCCTGCAATCCCATTTACAAGGAATATGAGGGCGCCGGTGGTACCTTCCCGGTCGTATATTTTAATCATCTGTAAAATTAACTTGTTTACCTTGACACAGATTACCAGACAAATATAAAAAAGAGTTTTATTTATATATCACAGATAGAATCCAATTTTGTATACGTATATTCGTGTAAAATGTTTTAGACAAAATGGATTTACTATTTTTACAAAACTTTTACCTTTTTAAGACATTTCATTCTGGGAATTACAAAAATATTTAGCTTTCAGTATTTCATGACAGATGGAATACTGAATTCTTACTTGAATTCTTGAACATAGTAATATACTAAAAAGTATGTTCACCCTTATTTCCATTTTGTTCGCAATTTCGAGAGAAATTCGCTGTAATTTCAAAATTTCGCACTCTTTGAACAAATGATAAATGAAATTTCAAATTTTAAATTACGTTTTGTCGCCTGACTGACAGACCCAAAAATTAAAGCACAGCCTAAACCACAGAACCAAAAATCTTGAAAATACACATAGATCTTTTAAAGTAGCGTAATTAAACACGGGCTTAAAAGTTGGTTGAATGTATTATTATGTCGACATCTCCGCAAACAAATCCGTGGGTAAAAAAGCTAGTAATAGTTTTTTCGTTACTTCAGATATATTTTTTTATTTGATCGTACAGACCGAGTGGGCAACAGGTTGGTTCATATCTCATGCAAAGAATTGCGATCGCTATTTAGCTACAAAAGTCAGCAATCTCTCTTCTATATGCTGCATGGATACATACTCTGTAGATTCTTTAGGTTAGGTTTTATTATAATTAAATTTAAGGTATTCCATGTTATGTTTAGATTAATATTTATATATATAATTCTTCTGTGCATTTGTATGTCTCTGAACTCCTACTAAACAGGTGTTCCGATTTTAATGAAATTTTTTGTTTGTCTTGAAGTGGATCCGAGGAGGGTTTAGATTCACAATTAAACCCAATAGGTGGCGCAGCAAAGCTAACGCTTATGGGTGATAGCTTGAGTTCAGTAGAGTCAGGTATAGATTTAGGAAAAAAGTGAATTGCTGATTTTTGGGTACGACAACGTCTGCTGCTACTACATAGTTATATAAATATTCTGTTAAAGTTATTAATATCAGACAATATCGACCATTTTTTTTATTTGAAAAAGTAGCAAACATAATGTAGGTCGAAAGAAAATCAATCTTGATACTAAATAGTATTTGCAGTCTGTTGATATCTACGTCCAACTTTAAACAAGACAAATAGCCTATTTGACGCCGTGCATAAACGTGTTGCTCCTGAGTCACGATGGTCACGTCGCTTCTAAGTGTCGACTACACTTGCAACCGCAGGAAAAGTACAAACTCGTATTAAGTGTACTTAAGATTATTCCCCTTTTGATGTTTTCATTTACTCCAGACTTAATGACCCTTGATTCAATTACGAATACACTTGAAGGTATAACTCGGACGGAAGTGTTTGTTTGTGACGTATAAACGTCCCTTTATACCGTTGTATGCCGTGTAAATTCAAATTAAGATTCAGATTCAAATACTTTGTTTCATTATTTCACTTCATTTCATTTCAATGAATTCACACTACACTGAAATCGCTTTATGTTATTAGTATGCCGAAAAAATTCAAATTGAAATACATTATTTCACTATAAGGTTTTGGTTTACAGAAGTCGTTTAATACATCAATATGCTTTGGAAATTAAATTTAGTCATTTTAAATTTCATTTCACTTTATTTCGATATAAAGTAAGCTTAATACTGTCAGTATGCCGTGGAAATTCAAATTCAAATATTTGTATCATTTTAAGATATTCACGGTATATGGAAGTCGCTTAATGCTGTCAGTATAAATTTCAATACTTTGTTTCATTACAAGGTATT
Organism: Phocides pigmalion okeechobee; assembly: GCA_018251015.1. Taxonomy (NCBI): domain Eukaryota; kingdom Metazoa; phylum Arthropoda; class Insecta; order Lepidoptera; family Hesperiidae; genus Phocides; species Phocides pigmalion. The sequence goes on from DWON01011128.1 coordinate 5,563, forward strand.
AAGGCGACATGAGCTGCTTTATACTATGAGTATGCCAAGTAAATTCGAATTCAAATAATTTACATGACTGTAAAGCATTTACAGTACACAGAAGTCGCTGATTACTGTCAATATGCCGAGCAAATTCAAATTCATTTCAAACATGTTATTTAATTATATGATACATACAACTTATGAATGTGACAGTTGCCCTGTAAAGGCAATACAACAGCCCTGACTGCTTTGTTGGGTAAGGTTGGTCGGGAGAAAAAAGTCAATATGCCGAGCAAATTCATTTTGAAATTTTTTATTAAATTTTATGATACATACAACTAATGAAAGTGAAAGTTGCCAGGTAAAATCAGTACAACAGACTTGAAAGCCTTGTTGCAGAAAAGTCAGCAGAAAAGTGGAGTTCTTTTTTTGGGATAAGGAAACAAGTTTTGAGGCCAGCTGTTAAATATTCGTTGCAGTCATATACATACGCTGCAGTGACCATTTAATATCAGTATGATGGTATTGCAAAAGTGGGAGGACTATAGTTCTACCGGGGAGTTACTACCGCCGCCGTCATAATCCGCCATAAAGCTTTACTTGTGCTTCGGTTGTAGAGGTGCCGTTACCGGCTACACTTTGAAGCGAGGTGCCCATTTTAGTCCTCAGAAGTAGCAACGTATTTACGTTCTAGGTCAGATAAGATTTCGGTCGTGTTTGTGGTTGTACATGGATATCTATGGGCTGCGACTATTTAACAACAGATGATTTGCAAGCTCGTTTGCTATTTGCATGCTCGTTTGCTATTCTTTACACAACTACACAATACACAAACAATTCTTAGGAAAAAAACCTGTACGTGAAGTTCGTTGCGGACATCGAATCTCGAAGTTTGAAACTTGAAGCTCTCTTATGGGGAAGTGTCACTCCGCGCCTAATTTCATCGTCTCTATAAACGCACCCACACGTAGTTGCCATGCAGTAATAAAGCCACACGCCCGCCGTATCTAATAGGTAATACCAATCGTAATTATGACGAGACGTCCAATGTTATGGTTTTTGTGAAACTCATTACAAAAAATCGCAGTTTCCATCTGTGAGTAAAAAGTTGTTTTCTTATATTGAACATGTAATTCTGTGAAGAGTCACATAGTACAATCACAATATCGTGTGTAGGTTTTGGGTTCGATTCCCGGTCACCGGTATTATAGGTGTAACGTTAGTGCCTCAATATATTCTTAATAGACTGATATAGATAATAGATATTCTGAAGGTGACAACAGGGCTGGTTCATATCTCGCGCAGAGAATCGCAACCACTATTCAGGAGTATGGCCAACGTTCTTGGCACTACACCGCAAGGCGTGAGCTCCCTTTAGATTGTTTAGGTTAGGCACAGCATTGCATATGCGGAAACTCAATTGTGAAGGACCGCTATGAATCCAGTTCATCCAATCCAGTTCATGCGGATCTAAACCTCTAAATCTAAACCTACGTGGAGATAGGGTGATGTAGACACCAAGTAAAACAGTTCATCAATATAAAGTTGGTAGAGACGCAGACAGAGATCTTCAAAGATGTCTACTACTACCAGAACCAGTAGAGGTAGACACTTGTATTTGTCTCCAGAGACACAGAGATCTATGCCCTTTCGTAAACTAAAGTATCCTAAACCTTTCCTTTTGTCGTTGTAGATTAGTAACTATATATGGCCGATATGTGCCATAAATGATTTGGCTACATTGTCCAATTTCTAAAACCGAATCGTCCAATTTTGTCACCAACATATTACGCGTATGTTGGCACATATTCAAGCTTTTTAGACCCCCAAAGCAAAAAGGGCGTGTAATAAGTTTCACGTGTGTTTCTATGCGTGTGTGTATGTACCTATTTGTTTTTGTATCTACGTATTTGCTTGTCTGTTTGTTACATCATAGCTCTTAAAAATAATATGACAACAGACTCTGTTTCAAACAACAGACTTGACTTCTGATAAGATAAATAAAGGGAACAGTTAGATGAAGATAGAGACATAGATGGATAGATAGATAGACGGAAAGATAAATAGTTGGACCGAAGTGCAGATGGAAGAACGAACAGTCAGGTAGACGGGCAAGCACACAAACAGACATACGAACTGATGGAAGGAGAAGCACACACAAAGATGGGCAAAACGGTGGCTAGATGGCAAACCTGTAGATAGATGATGTTCAGACAGACAGACAGATAGATGTTCAGACGAATGGATAGATGCACAAAAAGACGGATAAAAAGACTTGTAGATGGAAGACAGATAGATAGACGGACGAATAGATATAGGCGGGCGAAAAGCATATAGACGAAAAGGTGGATAGCCAAACAGACGGAGAGAACAAATAGAGGGATAAGCATAAAAAAAACTAGAAGAAGATTATATTTTAAAATTTCCTTTTTTACTTATTTCACAACAGAATCCTAAAAATACTCAGAAACTACATTATCCGACACGACAAGTTACCTTAAAGTGAGCCCTATTGTACTCCAATAAGTTAAAGATAATTTCCCCGGAAACTTCCCGACCTAACCTCTCAAATGCGAAACGGGTGCCTAAGACCCCAAACTTTTTTACCCCTATTAAGAATTTAAGACGCGTTGCGGTGAATTTCTCCCCCAATCCCTTGAGAAATCATCGGATATCCGACGGGAAAATGTGCAATTGTGAAAAAGATTCAGAGTTATAACTCTTAATAATTGATGGTATTGCGACAAATTATGTGGAATTGTTGTGGTGACTTGTTAAGCTTTTTTATAGCATTGTAGTAACAAACAACAATAAAACATACCTTCATTCGTTTTGACGTAAATTAAAGTAAGCGTCTTAGAAAATACTATAAAAGTAGTCGCTAATCAATGGATAGAGTTTCTGACTTGAACTTCATAATTGAAGTAGCAAATCATTTATTTGAGAACATGCAATGCATGCAAACGAGCACGCATTCTACTTGGTTTTTAGTAGTATCTGCAGCCCATGGATATCCACATACAATCTCAAAAAGAACTGAATTGTCTGAGGTCATTCGTAGATACGTTGCTATTCCTGAGGACTGAGATTGCCTTGATTCCAAGTGTACCAAGCAATCGCACCTCTCTAACCGAAAAACAGGTTGATGGATTGGGAAGGCAGTGGTGGTACTTCTCCGGTTGAACTAGTTGTACAACCTGCTATGTTCATATTATACTTTTAGCATGAAGCGAGAAGGCCATGTTAGTCCCCATGAATTGTTACGTATCTTCGTATGACCTCAGCTCTTTAGCCGAGTTTGGGGGAATACCTGAATGTCTGAGCTGCAGCGACTACTTAATATCAGGTGGCCTGCATCCTCGTTGCCACTTCCGAGTGACAAAAAATGTGACTAAAGGCTTATTTGCTATTTTTATGAACACTTTGACTGCGATGTTCATATATAGATCGAATCAGCGTTGCGTTGTGGCACTAGATTGGAGCTTACTTCTCTAGACTGAAGATGCGCTGACAATTCACAGAAATTTGTATTTTTTAGCATCTGTATATCATCTACGAATACAAAGACGTAATAGTCGCCCCCAGTTTTATAGCGCTGACCTAAAGGCAGCGCTTTTGTTCTCCCGTTATTCATAGATGTGTACAAGCCGCAAGCGCGTTGCGCCGGTAGTACATAGTAATGTTGTACACAGCAAAGAAAGTGTTGAAAGGACAATGTGAAACAAACATCCACACATTAATCGTTTATTTGTTTTATTTTCCAAGAGGCTAAGCTTAATTTAGGTCAAAACTATTAAGGTATACTGTTCTGGTGCCAAAATTGATCAAAAAAGCCTGACTACCCGCCAACGAGCGCGTCAGACGAGCTGACGTTAAAAGTGGGCAGTTGGCAATCCGCCAGCAAGTCGCTTTGGTGAGTTATAGAGAATCATAACTAAGTATGAACTTAGCGGTAATTTCGACGTCTCAAGTTCGAACCCAGGTTATCACTTTTCTCTACTTTAGTACTTGTATATAAAACCAAATTGTATATATTTATTTATTTTACTTGGCATTCAATTATTTTTTATTTGTAAATTGTTTTACTATGCGTCAAATTTAATGTTTTTTTTCATTTCATTTTAATATACATTTTACTATTAGATAAAACTGAATCGTTGTCCTTTTGTTTATGTATAGTATGTATTTCATTTCACTCAATATTTCATATTTGTTTTTCTTTAATTATATATTTTATTAACGGTCAGTTTACATTTTACATTTATTTCATTTCATTTCAATATCCCGTTTATTTATTATATATATAAAAGTCTCTTTAACACGAGAACTACTAATATAATCTGCCTTAAATTTTGTACGTAGTGCGATCTGGTCTCTGACTCTGATCTCTAGGTTGTAGGTCCGTTGTAGGCCTATATATTACTAGGTTAAATATTATTGAAACTGAGAAATTACTAAATAAATTAAGATAACCGTTTTTTTAACCATATTTTTCAAATTACGTTTTGCTATAGAATTTATAGTAAGCGAATAATATGAAGTGTATGGAGTAGTATGAAGCAAGTATGATTCGACATAGTTTTTTTTTAAATTAAACCACATCACATTGGGTTTTCAGCCTGTAAGGCTGTGATGGTGTTTCAATAACAAAAAAATTGAACAAATATTTAATATGTTCTTAATATGTATAGGGTTTTTTTTTATTTATTCATAACCTGCTGCTTTTTATCTTGCAGCACTCTTTTAGATATATAATATTTTACAAATGTTTAAATATTTCTAGTAAATTTTGTAAATGAAATATACATGGTATATACATGGTAATCAGAGAA